>QVOB01027963.1:0-19730 GCA_014839585.1 Pseudomyrmex concolor | reverse complement strand
TTTTTAAAATTCATCTATTTATGTAATCTAAATGTACACAAAGTTTCATTAAGATCAGATTATGACACTTCGCGAGGTTCCCTTGTAAGTTCGAGTGGTATGGATGTAAAATGTAATATATTGTTAATTTATAACAATATTATATCTCTCTCTTTTTCTGTTTACACACACTCTCACATAACTATATAAAAAATATATAATAAATGAATAATTTTAAACTTTATTTATAATTTTATCGAGTCATTTTTATTTTCATTTTCACACACACATTTCGGAAAATTTTGAGTAATCTATTATTTAAATTTATTAACAGATAAGTTTTCTTTATTCAAGTATTATTTACCTGTGAATTATTGCGTGACTTAATCGTTTGTTTCAATTTTTTTCTAAAAGACTGTTTCTGTATTACAATACTGCTAATAATCCACAGTATTAACATGCCAATGCGCAAAATTTCCTACCGAGTGGAAACACAGCTCGAGACAGACGTGGCGATTACTGCGTGCGTGACTGCTCGTAACAGCGAAATTGTAGCAGCTCACCTAATGATGTCCTATCGAAATAATTGCCCCGGCGACATAATTATTGCAGTCTGACGCATAAACGAAGTTTCCCCGGATCCGAACGATATAATTTTATTCATATTTCATGCTTCCATAAGTCTGTATATTTCATAAACGCTCGCTTCGGAATCGAGCGAGCGTTTTTTTTCTTTCTAATTGCAGATTCATCGCGCGTTAATTCGTCCACTCGACAACATTGCTCTGTTAATTATCGATATGGCTCATCACTCCGCCTGGCAATTATTAACGAATAAATCTAATAATTACCAGCGTTTCATTAACGACCGCGTCAATACAAGCGATATTATTTATGTAAACTGCGATTATTTATGTTTTAATTGTGCAACGTTTATTATTGTTGTATTTCCAGCGCGAAGGGTTGTTCTCTTTGTGACGAGCCGGTGTGTTCGTATCGCGCACGCTAATGGTTTTTACGCAAGTATTAATAATATGAGTGTTAAGTCCGTTGGATAATTATTACGCTTGCAAAGAAAACATAATTATTAGGTATTAACTGAACGTGTAATCATTTATCGGCTAATTATCATAAAATTATAAAAAAATATATACCTCTCATACCGTGAAAAGCACCTGGTCTCGCATCTAGGTACATAGTTTTTACGCAAGTTTTATAATATTGTAATGTTTATCTTATTATAATTTTATAATATTGTAATGTTCATCTCATAATTTTCTAATATTGTAATGTTCATCTCATTGATCTGTTTACTAAAAATTTCAAAATATTGATGTTAAAAAGATGGCTGTATAACTGACGAGTATTACATATGAGATCGTTGAGGTCGACACATCGGATGATGATTCGGAATGAATTCAGAATCAGTGGTGCGCGCTCAGACATTCGCATCGGTCAGAAACGCACCGCTGGACACTCGTATACTCGGTTTTTCGCGCCGTCGAATGAGCTGACGAAAATCAGCATCCGTATAATCCGCCGGATGCTTGATCGGCCAGCTTGTAGCGAAAATATAGAGTACTCGACGTGGATATACCGACCCCGAAACGACCAATTTATTCGCGGTCGAGTTACCCTTCTGTGCCACTGCTCGCGTTGATAGTATCTCCTGCCAGCCAGCAGTGTCCGAAATCGTTGGTTCGATCTGAACTTCTCTCTCTCTCTCTCTCTCTTTCTTTCTCACGCTCTTTCAATTGCTCGCGCTTTCGCTCTTTCTCGCGCGTTCACTCGTCAACCTAGTAACTTGTTTGATTTCAATCATTTTCGAGTGTTTTCAATACATTTTCCAAGTGTTTTCGATGCGAAGCACTGTCGAGCGCGATCAGGTATATTGTTTTATCGTTTCCGGCTGTTTTCAATGGATTCGTGATGCGTGGCGAACTGAAAAACGTTGCATTATCGTCGGCGCCGAACACCGACGCCGTCTGAAGTCTATCGCGCACCGGATGAATTATTATTTATTTATTTATATTTGTTTTTTTCGACATTTGCGTTCCCGTTTCACACGCCCGCGCTGAATCGGTCCGTTATTTTTGCGTGGGTTGCTGCGATGCCGATCCTAACGAAGCGCGATCTTGGCGTTATATACGCGCGCGCGCGTTGTTAAATACGGCCCGCGCGCTGCGTTTGATGAAGAGCCTTTATTAAAGAGCAAACACGCATGTGTTAGCATTGCAATTGTTAGATATGATATTTGCAACTATTGAAATATAAGAGATAAGCGAAAGAAAGAGAGAGAGAGAGAGAGAGAGAGAGAGGAAGCGATTTTTAATCTTCCTCTTGAAAAAATTCTGAAAAAATGTTTTTCTCTGCGTTGCACGCTCAAATTAACACAGCGTCCAAACTATCCCGACATCATTTGATTTATTTTTATACAGATTGAGAGAATATCCAGAGGTTTACATTCCATTAAACGCGAGTTTGCCAAACATTTTTTCTTCTAATTAAGAGCGAGTATATTTGCGCAGACATTTCAAGTAAATTATTTTAGAGAGCACAAAGAGTCTCCATTTCACAGTTATTTACACAAAACGTAGATATACATTGGTGTGTGTTTCAACAAAGTCATATTCGCGATTCAGAGTTTTCTCGAGAGACATAAAATGTTTTATTCATTCATTACATTACTCTTGGCCGATTCCTCATGCTAGTAGAGTAAGGTAGCGCTTCGTGCACGAAGAACGATAATTACTCGGCGGGACGACTACGAAAGATGTCGACGTGATTTACATGTCTGAGAAACAGAAAACTCGAGGAGTAGGCTTGACTGCGTCCCTTCGTGTTTCCGAGTCGTCGTGGACCGCCGCCGTTTGCATCGTCACCGGTTGTCGGTGACATATCTTAGAATCGTAGCTTGTTTAATTATCCCGGCAGTTATGCAAAGCAAATACGTGCACCGGCAACGGAAAATTGAAGATGCGCTAATTATCACGTAAAGACGCAAAAAGATCGGTTTGAGCGCAATGTGGGGAGAGAGAGACGAAAGGGAATAAAGACGAAAGAAAGAAGGAGAGGAGAGCGAAATGAAGGACTAGTTGCTTAATTGCAGTGGTTTCGCTTCCACTCGACGAGGATGACTCTCGTTCTTAACTCCTGCGACGATGATACACTTCTACCCGCGCGAGTTCGCGTCGGATTTCCCTTTCAAAGCGCTTCAGTCATCGAAAGCGACTAACTAGCTTCATATGCAGTCGGTAATTACCCGACTAACGTTTCCGCGACTTATGATGTTCCTTGCTAGAGTTACGGACCGCTGAAAAGCGAACCGGGAACATGAAGTAACACAAAAGATTTGAAGAAATATGTTCGCATGACATACGGCTGGAGAAGGAGAGAGAGTCTTGCACTTTCTTTCTTCAAAGTATCTTCATGTAGTATCTCATTTTCAACATCATTATCTTGCCGAAGAGCAGGTGAATTAAAAAGAAAAAAAAACGATGAAAATTCAACACTGCGAAGTTACAGATAAGAAATTCAATTTTGCAGAATGAATTCTCATCGATTCTCCTTGTTAATCCACTTATTTTCCGCCGATGAGAGATGACGTGGAAATTTATTAGCAGATAACGAAGTCTAGCGTATACTTTCGTGAGCAAACGCGCGCGCGCGCGCGCACCGGAAGTACGCTAGACGGATCCAAAGAGTAAGAGAGCAACTGAACGGGAACACTGAAAGGGTGGCGCCGAAGTGATAGAGTGATTTTTTATCAGCGCCTGCTTAGCATAAAACGACTCACGAGGTATCGAAATTCCGCGCCCGCTGTCGGTTCGTCGGCAGATAGCACCGCGTTCATGAGAGAAAGAGAGCGAGAGTGAGAAAGAAGGAGCGAAAGAGTTCGATAATAGGCACGTCGTCGGCCTATCTGCTCTGGTGAGAGAGGGAAAGAGAGAACGGGTGAGATTCGTTTATTATCGCGAACCACATCTCTCTCGAATGGCCCTTTTCAACCGGTGTATCCGGTGGTTGGCGGTAACCGGAGGGCGAAAAACGGAGGCAAGAGAGAAAGAGAGCGAGAGAGTGAGTTTCAAAGAATTTCCAATTCTCAGCTTTTCAGTGACGCCTTCGACGTAGCGCCCGTGCGCGAGATGGGTTACCGTAATGAATGGCATTCAGTTTATTCTCGAGCTAAGTTACGTTGCAACGCGCGCTCGCGCGCGCGCGCCTTCGACGGTTGCGAGCCGCACGGCAGCGGTTGCATCCAGGCACTGAACCAGAAATAAAATGGGACTGTGGCGAAATTGAAAGGCGGAATTTAGCCTTTATCCGTTATCTGCACGCGAAACTTTGCACTCTCTCCCCCTCCCTCCTTCCCTCCCTCTCATTCTATCTCCCTTGCTCTTTCTTTTTTTTTCATTTTATAGGTCTGCATTTCACCTTTCTTTTATGTTATTCTGTAACGGCGTATTCCGATACAAAATGGAATGAAGAAGGGTTTATTGTATATATATGTTATAGGATGACAAGGTATAAAATAGAAATATATTTGATAAGATAAAGCAAGTTGATGGAGAATGCAATTTAAAGTTTTCTAGATAGAAAACAAAAATTGATACTAAATTAAAAAAGAACTAACGAAATATAGTCAGCAAAATTATTCGAGAGAGATATTGCTTCTGTTGTATTCTAATTCTCTATTCCATTAATAAAAAAAATAAAACAAGAACAATCAGATTTTCTCGACAATCTCATGGGGAAACATGCGTACAAGGAAACGCAGAGTTTTCCCAGGGAAATCACTTGCAATATTAGGTTACCCAAACTATCAGTTACCCAAACCGGATCTCGGACGGAATTCGAAACGTCAGGAAACGAAAAAAATTGCGCGCGAGAGTCACGCGGATCTCCCGGGATGATGACCGCGCAATACGGAAGCACGTTCGTGCTGCGTGTACAACTGCGTTACAAAAGTAATTTCACACGGGTGCGCACGGAAACTGAGCGCACTACAGGTCGGAATAAACAATCGACAATCCTCCGTAATCCCCTGTTGTCCGTTGAATTACAGAGTATTATTGATGTGTGCACGTGAAATTTTTCTGGTTGCTCGGGGTCGTTCCATGCGGGAATGTAGAACTCTCTAAAGGATTTAGATTCGTTTTAGATTCGATTCTACCAAACATTTTTAATATGTCCGCCGCATTGTGGAAAAATTTCGAAACAAAAATTTTTAATTGATCTAATCGTAAAATACGATTTTATTATTTTATTTGCGAATTGACTTTTGTGATTAAGAACGAAAGTAATTAAGAATGTACAAAGATTAATAAATTAAAATATCCACTTACCGTAATTTACTTCGTCGATATCTCTAATAACAGTTTGAGTTTAAGTACGTAAATAGCTCGACAAGTTTTGTAATATAGATAAAAAGATCGATCAAACAGCTTGATCTTCGCGTGTAACGGAAACTCGCTTTTCGCGAGTCGCGCGCGAAGGCGGGAACCACAGCCCAAGTACACAATTTGATAATGGGTTAGCTGTGTAATGTGCACACATTTGTCGGTCGGTCCCAGCCGGTACACGCTCTCGCGCTACACGCTGCAGACTGAATCAGTGATAACAACGTGTTCGCATAATCAATCATGCCCGGTGACTCCACCTTCCGCACACAAGCGCCGCCCGTGCCGCCTCCGTCAGTGCCTTCACATACCGCTACGTACCCAGGTTCGGAGAATATACCGCCGGTTCTTCGTGTGAAGAAACGTGTGTGTATCCTGTATGCGTTGGGGCAAGCAGCTACTACCAGCAGCTACTAGAGTGTGCACACAGGTTTCCCGTCGTGCTCGAATTACCACAGGTCGTCGGAACTTCGTATACGTTGATGAGCGACGCGCTTCCTCATCGACGGCTTTTGGCTCCGTGACCCGTAATCGATACGTTCGATCATTCGCGAGAATGTGAGCATCTCATCGCTGCAATGCATGAAACTATCACACACGTGAGTCTCACTGGTGGCATCAAATATAAAATTGAGTTTTTTCTGTGCGGAGATTTTTCACGTTTGTTTTTAACGTGTTAAAAGTTTCAGAATCGCGACTAATATTTGCTCAAAAAAACGATTTTATTTTATTTATATCAATAATGTCACACTTGCAATACTAATTACTTTGCACACGATGTATTGTTAATGCTTTGGACCGACTGGCGCAACGTATGACTCGTAACTGACTTGAGTTCTGTTCGAGGGCGGTTTTTTTAGGGCTAGGAATATGGATTGGTAAAAAGTCGTTTATTGATAAATAAATCTAGTCTCCAGTTACACGCAGCACAAACGTACGCGCGACAATTTTGGAAGATCCGCGTGACTCTCGCACACAAGTCTCTTCTCTTTTAGGGATATCAATGACGGATGCATAAGATGTATTAATCCGCAGATAAATCGTTGTGAGATACGCTATAGTTCGCAGAATAGATGCATTAATCCGCAGATAAATCGTCATTAGATAAGTTAGTCTGTAGATTAGATACATCGGTCTCTGGTGATAGCTATAAGATAAAATAAGAGATCGAAATTCTTTGAGGTAACGCGTGTCTTACAAAAAACTGTGTGTGTATGTACTTTTTCCGCTGTACTTTTTCTCCGTTTTTCTTTTTCTTTTTCAGTCACCTCAGTTGTTTTCGAGCTTATTACATTTGTGTAAATGCTCTTTGCCTATACACAGCCTCAGGAATGAATATCGACGAAACGCAGGCGCGCGCTCCCACTTCCTCCTCGGTGTTGTTCAACCGATGCGCGATGTTGATCGGCCACGACGACGCAAAGCGTAGATCCCGGATTATCGATCTTTCTCTTTCATCTCCTTCATGTGAACTGTTCGCTGTTGCCGCATTTGCTGCGTATTTGCAAACGACGTGCACACGAACGTCCGTTGCTTACCGTACACGGCGCGTCGGTTTATCAAAGAAGAACGATACCAACCACTGGCGGACCACTCGCCCAACGTTTGATGTTACTGTATGACGTTGACCGGATTCCACGAACAAGCGTGATGAGATCAGCATAAGAAATCATCTGCGCTCAAACAGCTTGGGAACTCGAAAGCTCGCGCAGAAGAAGAAGAAACGTCATATATCTTGCGCCCGAAGAAAAGAATCATTATATACATACCTACATATCTTGAATCTCATACATATATGTATATGTACACACACACACAAACTTTAATCCATCTACTCGAATGTGATACGCCAAGTCGAAACGATTTCTCGGAATCAATTCAGCGATTCAATTAAATTCCTGCAATCTTCAAAGGTCAATCGGGACACGCCGATCTTGACGAGATTGCCGAGTTCGACTACGCGCCGGCGGATCGTCTTTAATGGACTTGCAAAGAGAGAGAAAGAGAGAGAGAGAGAGAGTTCCTTCTCTCTTTTGAAAACTGGGAAATATTAAATTCCCGCTCTCTTTATATGCGATGGCGGCGGCCGCGACGGGAAAAAGGATAAGAGGATAAGAGAGTCGGACCAGCCGTCGTGGATGGTCCTCGAAGAGAACGCGGATTCGGAACACTTCCGAATGCACATCCCAATGCATTCTGATATTAGCGTGCGACGCTGCAGACGCGAGAGGTTGCCGTCCTCTCTTGCAATTGTAATGAGCCACGTCCGCTGCGCGCGACGTAGGGATTTGCCGGCAGTAATAGTATGCAAACATCCTTCTGCGGCGGGAACACGAGGACCTCCGCGCCTCTTTTCCACTTTTCCCGTCGCAGCCGTGCGCGCGACGTCACGACGAGTTAATACATCTGCCCACGGACACGGAGAAAGACAACCGCGGGATGCTTGTCCTCTCTCGCTCGGCTGCGCGTCGACGACGGCAGGAATTTTCTCGCGTTTTACATCGCCGTCGCATGGCCGCAACGCGGCTCGGGAAAAGCGAGTTTTCCGCTCTTCGCGTTGTAAAAATCTCTGCAACTGATGTCTCCTCGCGGACATCGGCGGACGTGCGCGCGGAAGGATATCGTAACGAAGAAACATTCTGGTTTGTAATGCGATACGCGCGGAAAATCGCTTTTTAAATACAGTCTCTTTTATCTCTTCGTAAAAATTATCATTATTTTAAAAAATTTATTGTTGCATACACACACAAATTTAAAACTGAGAAATTTATATAAAAAAAAATTTACTTATAAAAGTTGGTGCATAAACATTCGTGAAACATATCTTTCTATTTGCAAGTTTTCTAGTTTAAATATGTTCTCCTCTTAATTTATATAAATATTAACTTCCGCGCGTGACTGAAACATATGTCTCGTGGATTTTCTGATATCGCATTTTTTTGTTTTTTAGCGAAAGCGCGCCGCGATGTTTGCTCTCTCATTTCAACACGACATTTCTACGGATTCTCGTGTCGCGACGTGTCGTGTAAGCGAACATCTTTTCCGCGCAGTTGTATTCTTTTGTATTCAAAACAAAAATGATTGCGTCGTCGAGGCAGTCGCGTGCGTTTTTTTTCGCAATAATGACACGACAAGCAGCGAAATGGAACGAAAACATAGCTGTGGAAAAATCGCGTTTGTCGAACAAATTATAAGAAAATAGTTATGACGTAGAGTTTGCGTACACCATCATCGCGCGGTTGTGTAAAATAGCGCTCTTTCTCTGCACTAAGAAAAATATAGTAACGTCGGAGTTTGCGAACTACGTTCTCGCCGCTATCGCTGTTTCAGACAATTCCGCGAAAGCTGGAAGATCTTTTTTCCATTTTTTCTCGTAACGCGTATTTAGCGGCTATGTGCAGCTTACGAGCAAGCAAGCGGCGCCGTGTCGTGTTCAAATATTATTCGCGAAAAAAGCCTAGCAAACATCGAGAAAGCAAACATACGTTGCTAGTTTGCGGACACGCACCAAACAGCTCGGGCTCAATAACACAATAAAACTGTATTCGCCGATACTGGCGTTGAACAAATTTCCGCGCGTGTTAACAATGCATTTTCTTTACACTTGCAACATTGCTACAATGTTTCTGAAATTTTTAATTAAAATAACATACATACGTAGCTTACGTGCTACATATGTACATGCGAACTATTTCACATAAAAGCTATAAGTATAAGTCGAATAATACGAGGCTCTTCTCGACGCGCGATTCCGCATTTGCGAGCTGGTTTACATGGAAATATCACGAAAAACATTGTTCGTTCTTACTGGTTTTCGACGGGCGTCACACACCCATTGACGCGAAGCGGCGCTGTGGATGCGCCTTCAAGTCGTCAAACATTTGCGTTCGCACACATCCACCGGAGATACAGGCTGCAACCGCACCGCGATAGAAGAGCGTGTAATGCGCCGTCGGATATATCGAAGCGCGTTGCAAACACGTACGAGCTCCGCACACAAGCTGTAACTCACGGGAACGTGTAACATCGCTCCGAGTACATTACGCGGGCGAGACGTTCCGCGCGCGCACACAGCTCTAATGCATTCGATATCCGCTCTCGCAAGTCGGTCAAGGCTCCTCCAAAAGATGCATTTCCACTCGAGACTTTCTTCTCGCGCGCGCGGAGTAAGAACCGGCGCCGCCGGTTCCAATGGCCAATGCATTTCGCCCGTCAGTGGTCGACGCGAAGAGGCAGGTTTCTCGTAGAGAGAGAAAGAGAAAGAGAGAGAGAGAGAGTCGAACAGTGGGGTGAAGGGAATGATTTATCTCCCTCGAGCGCGAAGATTTTAACCCTCTCTCGAGTATTAGTTCCGCCGGTTGAACATCCAGACGAGAAAAGGGGAGGCCGCGGAACGTTCTTTTCGGCGTGTATATAATTTTCCGTGGTTTATATCGACACAATTTGCGGATAAGTCGCCATTTGCCCGCGCCAAATTTGCCGCGGCGAGATACTTACGACCGACGTTTACGTTCGCAAAGCAACACATTGTTCCCCAAGGCGCATTAGGGCGGATTCCCCGCGTCGATTGAATTGGCGCCGCGGCAATTTTTGTCGGTTGTGTTTTGCCATATCGAAATTATTCGAAATCCCGCGACAAGTAGCGCTCGACATGCGCAAAGTTTCCGCCGCTGAAGTTGAGTTTGTGAAACTTTAGTGGAAAGATAGATCGCAAGACTCGCAACCGGAGATTTAAAATATTTATTGAGATGAGAATATAAATAAAATTGCGAAACTCGGTTGAAGAGAAAAAAATCTCTTTTTTATCATATTTTGTGACTGATTTAAATATTAATTCGGGTTTCTAGACTGATATTATCGAATCCAAACCAAAATGAGAACGAAGTATTAGAATTACTGCTTTGAGAGAAAACAAAACTTGATATCTACATATTTTACGCGAGTGGCGTTCAGATATGATTTTATCTCTATGAGAGAACAGCTGCTATTTTATTTTATAAAAATAAAATTGAGTTTGCGCGCGCAATTGAAATCGCAGTTTAATAGTTTCAAAAAAATTTTTATTACGAAAAATATTACACGAGAATGCGAATACGAAAAAAAAAACAAATTTTTTCGTTCGGTAGTTTTGCCTTTTAATTTTTGACATTAAAAGTTATTGCTCTCCTTTTTTTCCGGTGCAAGGACTGATTTTTGCAATGGGTTTCCACCGGGGTAGCGAAACTAGCTCGGTAATTAGGGCGGTAAAAGTGGCCCTTGTGCTCTGCACACGACAGACCGTTGTCGGTAAGTTGCTCGGCAGTTTGTTTTCGCCGCTGGCCGAACCACTTCCACTGGTTTGTTTAAAAACAACATCGGCCCGTTGCGGTGTTATCGTAAGTTCTTTGCCTAGAACACCCGCTAGGGATAATCTCCCTATTTATAGAAGAGGGCGAAGAGTATCCTTAGTTTAAACGGGACACCGCTCGGCTTCCTTGACTTCTCTCGTAAATACGCGCAAAAGATATAATCGGATTACACGTTTTGATACGTTCCGAGACGGTTGTAGTACAACGCGCGCTTGACTGTATTTTACACCCGGGTATTTTCTTGCCATTTGCCTTAGTTCTCGCGTTTCAGTCACAATCAATATTTTTTCGTCTTAGACTAATAACTTGAGCGAAATGTTCAGCAGCTGCCAGACAAAAATATTTTACAAAAAACTCTGTTTCTTTTTTTAGTTTTAACTTAAAAAGAATTTAATATCTCTTTCACTTTTATATTTCAAATTTCTGCATTTTGTGTGAGTAACACAGTTCGCAAACAATCTTCGAATAACATATTTCACATGCACTTTTCACTGTTTTTCTTCGATTTGCTTTACTCGGGGTAATCTTTTTCAAAACGTTGCTCTGCCGCCGGAGGGAGGAAGTGAGGAGAACTAATGCGAGATTTGTCGTCACACGACGACCTCATCTCTCGCCTGCGATCCAGTTTATTCCGCTCACGTATCCCTATGAAATTATTCACGCTAGCCGGCGACACATTGTGCCTCGCGGTTCTGAGAGAATAAGTGGCGAACATAAAACGCGGAGGGAGCTGCTTCTTAACGCGAAACGCGCTACAACGGGAGAACACACTATATTCGTCTCACGATTATTTTCTTCGTCGTGTTTTCGCCACGTGATTCGGCAAGATCACACTAGTCTAGTAGCGGTCGTAGCAACGATCTCCGCTTTTCTGCGCGGCGGAGATTAGTTACCACATAGATTTTTTTCCTATCTCTATGAGGTTCGATTTTTATAGCTTATAAAAGTATATATGATGCGTTATTTATATTTCGCCAAATGGTGATTCAAAAATTCATTTTCTTCAGCATCGATGATGTAAATCTTTCAGAACGATTTCACCGCTCGTAATACAAAATAACGAGCGTTAACCTAAGCCGCGCGTCTGTTTCTCGCTTACAGCTGGGATGCCGACCGTGGAATCTCAGTCTGACGAGCGTCATTATCCTGGCGTTGTCGAACATGTTGCTGACGTTCCTGCTGCTGCAATCGGAGACTTGCGCGCCCGGAGCAATTCCGCGAGAGGTGGAGGTCAGCGTGGTCACCGACTGGAATCTTGGCAACCTCATCAAGCAGGAGCAACAGCAGCAGCCACCGCCGCCGCCGCCGCCGCCATCGCCGGACTGCATCACGCAAGATTACCAGTCGACGTCACTTGACACAGACATCCTCAAGCTAGATATTAAGCTCGGCAGATGGGATGCCCGGCGGATATTCCGCACTTTCGATTCGGTGCTGGTCGGCAGTCGGTTCAGCGAACTGTCGCAGACCTATCGAGTGTGTTTGGCCACGCAGAGCTCCGTGGAAAAGCTACATTCGCTGGTGCAGGTCGCCCTGCACTGGACCGGGCCAATGTCGGTGGCGTTATACGCCGCCGGCGACGAGGAATTCGAAGTGCTACAACGTTATCTGGTCTATCTGAGACGTTGCTACGAATCCATCCGCGAGAGAGTGATCTTCTCTCTGGCCGTACCGAGGAAACGACCGCCTAAGAAGCAGCCGCGTGTCTTCGAGCTGCCAAACGTCGTCGATTGTGCCAAACCAGAGGCCACCCTGACTCAGCTCGCCAACCGCATCCCGAGCGAGCAGACCGCCTGGAGGACCCGTAACGTCTATCCGCAGAATCACATGCGCAATCTGGCGCGCAAGAACTGCCAGACGGACTACGTGTTCTTGACTGACGTCGACATCGTCCCGAGCTTCAATCTGACTGCCGCCCTCGACGAGTTCCTCAAAAGCGACGACTGTGATAAATGCGCCTACGTAATACCCACGTACGAGCTGGACACGCGCGTGAGGTTTCCCCAGAACAAGACGGAGCTGGTCAGGCTGGCAAGAAAGGGCCTGGCCAGACCTTTTCACCAGAAGGTCTTCATACACAATCAGTTCGCAACGAACTTCACGAGGCAAGTGATCCCGTTAAACGTCATCATTTCGCAATTGCTCACAAAGAACTTTAATTATAAACTGAATTATAATTTATTACCGTTATTGCACTTGATGTTATAATATAATTATCTAATCAATCCAATATTCATTAAAATTGAAATCACAATTGAATCATCGCGAAGATGTTATTTGTAACAGTTTTTCAATACTCAAATGTTATTCGCGTTATTTTAACATCGACCGTTTCGGTGTTAAAATAATATATTTTTCCGTTTCTCCGAGGATTATTTATCGACTGTAATCCGTATTTGATCGCATCGTGCAAAATGCGAAGCATGAATTGTTAACTGAGTGTAAAAGAGAACGCTTTATTTTATAGGTGGCTGCAGGACGTGTCGCCGAGCCATAAATATCACGAGAACGTGAAGACCGGCAGGGTCTACGTTAGTCACGACGTGACGAATTTCGAATTCCTTTACGAGCCGTTTTACGTAGCGAAGGATATCGTGCCGTCCCACGATGAGAGGTTTATGGGATACGGATATACGAGAAATACCCAGTTTTTTTTTTTTTTTTTTTTTTTTTTTTTTTTTTATCCTACGTTCGCGCGCCATCCGCGCGTAACGAATACGTTAGCAGACGGCAGTAGAATCGAAAATGCAATTTCGCCCAAGCAACGAGATAACATAAAACGGCACAACGCGCGAAAGTTTACGTTCGATTGAAGAGTGTGAGAAGAAGAAAAAGGATCGGCGTATTTCTTTTCGTTAATATGTGAAAATACTCGTGTTCGAATAAGACAAGCACGTTACTTAATCATATAACGGTCGTTATTCAACGACACACATCCGAATCGGTCAGCGCAGTAGTAGCGTAAAAATAATCTGAAATGTAGCAGAAAATGACCCGAATTAAAACTGCTCTCACTGCAACATCACGGTATTCTCGATATTCACGATGAGAGTGCGCGCGAGCGCACACAGGAATGATAAAGAATATAAATGGCTCAGATTCGAATGCGGCAATGATAATTGCACGAGTCGCGATGCGATATATTTTATCCGCGCGAACCGGTTTATCCCAACGTCGCCAAAGCGAAAGGTATTCCATCGAAAATTAATATACCTTTCGGAGTATTAATGGAATTAGCGGATATAAATGGCAATAATGGAGCTGCAGCCACACCGGCCATTATCGCGTTTTCACGCTCGTCTGTAAATAGACGATACGAGTTACACTGAAGGATGTACATTATACGAGATGTTAACGGTAAAAGCGCGCGCGTATATACATATTGTGTTACGTTTTGTCAGCGAACGCGCAAAATGGAATTACCGTAAATACATATATATTTCGCAGAATCTCGAAAACGGAGAGCGGCGAGAGCTGATTGTGAGTCGCGGAGGAAGTCGCATGAACGTGTAGCGGTGCCCATAAAGTTTCCCATTAAACGAGGATGCACGTTCGCGAGATGGTGGTGTAAAACGGGAGGAAACTGCGAGAAAGGGATGTGTGTGCTCCGACGGATGCGAGTTCGAGGCAGCGAATGAGCGTATCCTCGCGCGCATTAATTGAATTACATATTATTATTGCCGAGCCCCGTTATCGGGCGATGGAGGCTCGTTTTGCCCACAAACGGACATTATTCAATTTAAACTTGAACGCATCTCCGCCCGCGTAATCGAACGTTATCGCACGCCGTCGCAAATTGCGTTTGCTGATGTACTGTGTTCGGGCGCGTCAACCTCTCGCGTGAATCACGAAGAATCGCAAATTTCTCAGACAAACTTCCAAATTTCATCGCGTCGTAGTTTGCCGGAAATCACGCCGCGCGGAAACTTTAATATCTTAGCTAATCGATATCGTTAAATGATTTAAAAGCACAAAGGGAAGAAGATAACGTATAGCTTCTTCGATACTCTCTTTTCGTGGAGATTCAATTGTGAAGTGTGTTTTTCTTTTCTTTTTTTTGTTTGAACGCAGTTGCGAGAGAAATCTCGACAGATAAAACTGCAGTGGTCTTTAAAACGTTGGTCCTTTTCGTTCGTTCGGCCCGTTTTCAGTCTGTGCGCAATGCTTTGCATACTTTCTACGCGCGCATAGACGTTCATTCACGATGTGGCACGCGAATCCCGCGTTGTTTCGACGGTGTGTGTTTTCGACCTCACGGCGGAAATAACTAAATTCCATCGTGCGGCGAAAATTCAAGAGGGAGCCGCATTTTGTAAAACGAAGTATGCGAACTACCGACGGCAATAAAACGTACATAAATCCCGCGTACCCGCGGCCTAGTCGTCGACGCGAACAGTATAACGCTCTCTACATTGATGCTCTCGCGTCTCTTCTGCGATTCGCGTCGCACAACATTCATTCATCCCTCTGGGCGAAGGAGTGAAAATGGTATCGTTCATTTACCCTTCCATTGTCCTCGGCAAAAGCCCAGGCGAGACCACCTTATTTCCGCCGCGTATAACGCTCAGGACCAGCTCGGTCTTTTGGAAATATAAAGTCTGATTTTATTGTTCTTCCTTTATTGTTTGAAAATTTTCTTTGTTTCTTTTTGTTCTAAAAACAAAACAAAACAAAAAAATTATTCGATCTACATGCGTACATCTGTGTGTATGTAGATTGTTTTCGAAATGCGATTGACTTAATTAATCCGGGCGTTACGTTCGTCGAATTTCAAAACACCGACTTTTTTGTCGCCACACAGGCGAACGGCGCAACATCCGTTGGCGGTTTTATTTCCGCGTTAATTAATCTTCGGTTGTTCCCGTACACAATGCGCGCGGACAATGCGGTACGCGCCATAATCGCGATGCAATTACGCCGGTTTCCCAGCTCGGCCCTCGATTGCCTCGCTAAAATGAGCATGTTAATTGCCGATCGATTCGTTAATTCTCCATGCCGGCCTCCCCGCGTAACCTTTGTCCGGGGCTTAACGCTCCCTCGATACAACCTTCAATTACCCAGCGACGCACCAGGGCGATTGTCGACGCGCGGGCCAATATAAAGGATTTGGCCGGCGGACCGGTGATGCGCGTGGCACGCGCGTCGCCCGCCGCCGACTTTCGTGTTCGTGCATCGCCGATCGATCCTGTCATCGCCGCGATTCGACATGCCGGCGTAGTCGGGAACTTCCCCCGGGGAATTCTTTATTGTCGTATTTGTCGACTCCGCGTCGATCGCGCCGAATCGCACGCCCCGTGGCTTGATATCTCATCAGTCCGACGTTATCGGATTCATTCCGCGGATCCCAAAGCTGGCGCACCGCGATAAGTGCGATAAGCCGTGGCTCGCGCAGCGTTCAAGCGTGTAAAAGAAAAATAAAAGAGTACGAAAATAATTCAAGATTAATATTATAAATCGTGATTTTGAAATAATGATATATTTAGTCGTCATTAGCGAGAGAGAAAAGTTTCGTGAGAAATCTAATATAACTTCGCGAACTTCGCGCGCGAAAACTGTAAAGAGAAGAAAGAGAAGATTGATATTCTTACACTGCAATAACTAATTTGAAAGCGAAACAAATAGCTCGATGTAGCCATTGTGTAGATAACGGAACGCTTTCGCGAAGGACACTAATGAATCAAGAAGAAGGATTGTCGATTGATAAATTTATATATATATATATATATAGAAGCGCGCTAGAGAGAAGTTCGAATTCGCCAGCACTTCACGAGAGGTGTATTTTGTTCGTGCCGTATTACATGTCGGACGGCGGCACACGTCTCGCTCGCTATCTAACACTTCGTTTCTTGTCGCTAGTCGATCCATTATCCACTATCGCTCCAGGCTAATCCATAATGGGCGATACGCTCGACTCGAGGACGTAGTACGAGAGTCAGTTTGGCTTTAGATGGTGCCGCGAAGAAGTGGCACCAAAGTGGCGCACGCAAACGCCTCGCAGATGACTGCAATCAAATCGGAAACGAGATAGTTCGTTCTCTAGACGCTTCAACGTAGCAGTCACTCCGTTGTGACGGCTCTTTCGATCGTTTGCAATTCACCGGAAATCACGAGAGATGGACTTCGAACTCGCGAACAACGTAGTTGTTGTGAGCAAGAGAGAAAAAAAAAACAAAGCGTCGTAGTTGCAAAACGATAAAAATTTACGACTAAAATTTACGCGGAGTTTGTTGTTATTTTTTTTGCGTAACCGTAAGTTTAATATTTTTTTTTTCAGAAAAGAGATCGAATCTGTTGTTTTCGAATCTTCTTTTTCCGACTTGTATTTCTGGTTATTATATTATATTAAAATGCGATCGGCGGCCGATATATTTTGGAGTTACGCGACGACGAATTATTTCGCATGTGACTCGTTAACGCGCTCACGATTCGGTTCCTTTGATATAATTTATTCCGGGGTAATTCGTCCGATAGCGCGCCGTTAATTTTTGACGTATTGCGCTTTAGCGTCAAATATGATCCGTCGCGTATTTCGTAAATGGATGTTTAATGTGGGATTAAACGATGTTGAATAAGTAAATTTTATTTTATTTTGCATTACGCGCGTGTGTATTTAAATTTGCATCCGTGGCAAAGTGCTCAGTAAATTATCCTGCGAATTCGAATTATCGGCGCGTACATATCGGCCGTGCGTCGTGCAGCTTAGCAGCCGCGTTTCATAAATGTAAATTTTGATAATGGAATAATACAAAAATCTTATTCGCTTTCCGAATATGCGCGCGTGTATCGGCATTATTTCGACGCATCGACGCGTTTAATTATTCCCGCGCATTAACGGCGTCGGTTTTTCTCTCTCTCCCACTAAGCATTTTATCATAATTGAATCGGGAGACGAGAAAGAGATTCTAGTATCGAGTGTTATACGCGCGCAAGCACACGTCGGCAACGATTCGGTTCTCGATCCGAAAGAGTGTCCTTAATTTAGCGGCTAATTCTCTCGTGGAAGATCAATGGCCGCGGCTCGCAGGCACCGTGTAACAAGCGACAATTTAAGTGTCTCACAGAATAATGCAAGTGTCTATTCGCGCGAGAAAATCGATCGGCGCCAACTGTATCGCGCGAAGCAGCTGCAAGCGAGGATTATCGCTGTTCAATTGAAGAAAAAAAAAGATTGTTAATGTTGTAGTTCTCTTTGGAAAAGATTACAAATCTTAAATTCATTTGTGAAAGTACACACGGAGATTTACATGTGCGCCCTCGAAACGAACGAGGGTTTGTAACTTCGCTCTTCCCACCGTCCTTTTAATTCCGTTCCGAGCTTACATCCCTTAATGCCGAGAACGTAAGATAAGTGGAGGCGCCGTGTTCGCGGGGATTTACGTCGACGTGCGATGGCATAAAACTCAATTATCAGATTTTAGTCCGCCGCGCTTACTGCTGCATAGCCAGCATATTACTCGGAGGATGCCATTTGGAAAAATTATACGATCCTGTTTACACCGTCATTTCCTTCTTTCTCTCTTCCTTCCCTTTATGCATGCGCTGACACGTCTTCACTTTATATGCGTGTCACTTCTTCGCGCGCTTGTTCGACGAAACGCACGCGTCTCTCATCTGTCTCTTCTCGTGAAACGATCCGATGTTATCCGAAAAGTGCCATTTGCGACTTTTGCGACGGATATAACTGCTTATTCAGCATTTTGCGTCAGGACTACGCATGTAGGAAACTCGCGTCGCCGTGAGAATATGAGATATTCGAATGTGTCGAACTGTCGAAGTTTGCGCGCTATTATATTGCTGTTCATATTCGAGAATCGGCACTAACCGAATGAGAGGAAATTTGCGAAAGCGTTACATTTTCTTCGATCCGGCGATTTTATTTGCTGAACTAAATTCTGAGCTAAGCTGTTTCGAAATCTCTTATTCGATTGGAGCGAATGTGATTTTATTTTATTTGAAATCGGGTTTGCACACACATGTGAGTTTCGTGAGCTAATTCTGCCCGGGAGATTATTTCGCGAAGTAGACGCGAGCAAATATTTCGCAGACAAAACCGGTGACCAAATTGAAGAGATCCGTTGCGGCTTGCGCGAACTCTGTAGAGAAATTGGCACGGGTCTCTCGATGAAATTGCGTCAACAAAGCCAAACCGTTGGTACGCGGTGATTTCCGTGAACCGTCCGAAACACGTTGGTATGTAAGGAATTCGCATTCGAGCTATGAAGGTTCTTGAATATCAAAGGGACACTCTGTCTTTGAATTTCGAGCTTGGGGATGCCACGGGATCCTTCCGCAAACGGTGTGGATCGAGTTGTGCACCGTTTGCGTCGGAGCTGATTTTGCCCGATGTAACAACACAGTAATCACATCTAATTTGCGAGATGCATGACATCAATGCTGGATTACACATTCCATTGCTTGAAGTGGCAACTGTACACTATGCATACACAAGGCAAATCCAAATTTACTACTTTGACCTCATTTCAATAAAAATAAATATAACGTAAAATTAATAAAATTTAAAATTTTTTGTTTTATATATTGTCTATATTTTATTGCATTGCATAATTTACAGTAACGCGTGTGTGTGTGTGTATTTGAATGTTTTTAAATTAATATCAAATGTAGTTCAATTAAAATCATATTGCAAATATATTATTTCATAATATATTGATTGAACTACATTTGATATTAATTACGTTACTGTAAATTACGAAATATATTTCAAAGCGCAAGGTTTATCTCGAAATCATTACAGCGAAAAATCTAGTGCAGCAAGCAATATTTGATTTTTATCGCGACGACAGAATTACTTGTTCCGACAGATGTATTGATTAGCAAAAACGTTACTAAAATATGCTGGCTTACATTACATGTTTAATGTTGCACGCGATGTCATGCTTTTTCCGCGCGAAAAATCGGACTGTCGTGACAACGGAATGAAATAAAGAGCGCGAACTGTCAACGTAGTCACGATCGTAATGGTCCGCGGCGATGATGGTGACAC
>QVOB01027961.1:0-16032 GCA_014839585.1 Pseudomyrmex concolor | reverse complement strand
GCTATTTCAAACGTAGACATGGTTCTATTCCGTGCTATGTTCACAAGTTGCCACTCTTTCCTGTGTAATATGCACAATCAAATTAAAAAAAAAAAAAATTATTTCTTTTGGGAAACATAATACTTTACATTTACTTGTCTAAAATTACACATGTACACATGCGTGTGTTATATTTTTTAATCACACCAGAAGCAGTACATGTTACTGCATCTGATAGTCCGCAGTCTGTGCAAAATGGGACGGAAAACCACACACTTCTACATATTCTTTGAAAATAATTATCTACTTGTGTACATCATGGTTATAGTGTTCTAACTACAATGTTCTATATATCTTTACAGTCTTTACACCAATGCCATAGTTTTGGCCGTTCTCAATCTTCTGTTGATACATAGCATACTCACCGACAAACCGCTCATGTATATGGCTACGTAGTTGCCAGCGTGCACCATCGTGAATGTAGCGCTGACGTACAAAGCGGAAAAACAACAACACCTAAACTAGAGCTGTGGCAGTTCTCAGTCTTTTCTCTGTGTAATATGATTTTCCAAAAAAATTGGAGGTTTTTGTGTCCTGTTCAAATTTGTTACCAATGCTAAATTATATTCCGAAACTATATATTCAGCTATTGTTTATCTCTTTGTTAACAAGTCTTTTTAACTACGATGAGACCATCATCTTTATTCAAAAAGCGCGTTTTGTTGCGCGCTATCTATCTAGCATGCATGCCAAAATGGCATAACCAATCGCAAACAAGGGACGTAACAAGGAAGGCGGTATTTTAAAAGATATTTCTTCTCTGAAGCGATTTGTGGAAATAGTTAGTCGGCACTAGACATATTCGTACGGCAGATTTTAAGATTCTTATTATACGAAATCTCATAGACAGTGTGTGTAAAATTTTATTTCTTGTCTATCTTGTCTTTCTCTTATATGTATATGTTCATCTGTCAACAAGAGAGAATCTATCTCTGATACTCTTTTTGTTAGAGCAAAAACACTAATATTGATTCTTAATATAATAGACATTTTTAGGAGATCTTGATCTAGACGCGCGATTCTTTCGCTAGCTTTTTCGCTAACTTAAAAATGACTTTAAGACACGATTGAACGCGCAACAAAGTTACATTTGTAAGTATTTTTACAAATATATTTTTGTTAACATTTATATACCGAACGGTCGCCTAAATAAACAGCATTTTTTGACGAGTTGCCGGAGCGGATAATAAAGCGCGGTCAGCCATTTGGAGAAAAAATCTTATAATTACCGAAATAAAATTTTACAAAATAATTATTTTATATATTTTAAACTATAGATATTCAAAGATATTTTTTATTGTTGGCATTTAAACGTGATCTTTGTTCCGCGCATTCCCTCATCTCGATCATCACCTAGACGAAGATAATGACAACGACGGGATACGAAGAGTACTCTCAGGTTAAGAATTGGAGCCCGAGAACTCCACTCGGTCGAACCGGCACGTGCGAACGGAAATGCAGGGGCCGTAGAAACGCAGAAATACAGGAGGCAGTCATTTGACGGTCTGATGGGATATCGCCGACGTGGATCGCCCACCATCATCCACACGGCCGTTTCTCTGTGCTCTTCACGTCCTTCTTCTCTATCCTCCTCGTCTCCTCTCCCCAGTGGCGGATTCAGTAAAAGCGAAGATTGAAAAATTAATGCGTAATAAAATCTATCCCTATATATCTAACTTCAACTTTTATTTAATAAGAAAAGGGGATAGTTATTTGATACATTATCATCAATAAAACTTACAATTAGATAAAACTACATTTTTATAACCACCTTAGAAAAGTTTTTATATTCCGAATTTCTACACGATATGATGAATAATAAAAATCAAGTTTCTAATAAAATTTATATCTAATTTCTTTTTTTAAATAAAATATAGACTTTAAATAAATTCTTTGACGCTCGATGGCTCTAGAGTTTATTGAGAATCCGCCACTGTATTTTCGCGATGTCGCGTTCTTCTTCGTCGCTCGCGCGAAGCCCCCGCTGTTCTCCCCGTTCCTTTCTTCTCTTCTTGCGGTCGATTGCGATTCGCCGGTGTAACGTGGCGCGTTGCGCCCTGTGGTTACTTCAATTAGGTGGAATCATAGTTACGTAGACTGGCGGCTGTGCTCTGACCGGCACAGAAGGTGCGCCTTGGTCACGGACCCCGTCGCGGACGTGCCTTCGAACTCCCTTGACATTATCGCTAATCATCTCGAATCGATAGCCGCGCGTCTACGCGAGTCAGAGATATAGCTATAAAGGTGTATGCCGGACGTGCGCTGTAATGCAACCAGATGCAACGCGCGGTTGTAATCCCAGTAATTGATCTATCGGGACGAGGGAGCATTTTCGCGAAATCACGCAGCGCTGACGAAAATTCTCGTCTTAATTAGCGAGCCGCGGTGATTGATTAGACATTCCTCGGGGCGTTTCGATATCTTTGAATTTTTTATTTTATTTAATAAAATATAGTGTATATTATTTCTAATTATTTCTAATGTTTTTTATTAAAATAATGTATTTTGAATTATGTGATAAAATTCTTTTCTTCCTTTTTCTTCGCCAAAATTCTCAAGTTAAAATCGAGTTCGGATTCCTCGATCCTCGTCTCAGGATCTAAGAGTTATTACACGAAAACAGACGAGCTTTCGTAACGATCTAATAAAACAAGCCGCCGGGGCCACCTGGTGGATATAGCCACACCGGGGCCCCCCGGGCACGTTGACACAACTCATTTTTACGCGATGTCCCGTGCGCGATGGGCGGCCGCGCTCATCCCCGCTGTTTATGCTGCTTTATGCCCTGGCGTTGGTCATACCACCGCTCGCTGGGCTGAGTAATGGCGCGAGATCTGTGCCGTGGTCGCCAAGGAGATGTCCAGGCCGGAACGCGAGAGATACCATCGGAACTTGCGCGTAGATCTCTAAGTCGCCCGTTGCGACGTCCCGCATACGTGCCATCTCGACGAAATCGTGTTGCTGCCTTCGTTAGGGCCGCGCATCCTGCTGGTACCCGGAGTTTTTGCACTGCAGACTCTATAGTTTAGAATGTGCGCCAGTTTCTTGCAACTTTTGAAAAAGAGATATTTTGATTAGATCAATTGGTTTTTAATGCATATAAGACTTCGAACAAATCTATTTTTATTTCTAATTTCTATTTTTACTTTTAATCGGAATGTTTATATATAATATTTACGCAATTACATTTGCTGCGCGAATGTAATTTAAATTATTTTCTATTTCCGCTTTGATCTTTTTTTATTTCTCTTCGAAGACGCTTTGCTGTGTTTGAAAGTTTTGGTGGTCATAAATCATGAACGCGCGTTGAGCAACAAAGTTGGAAGCAAGAACTTTCAACAAGTCTCCATTTTCGCGCGAAGCTTATGCTATTGCCGCTAAATATTCGCATTTTGCAACCGAGTTATCTCTCGGACGCAATTTCCGTGCGAAGCTGATCGTTATCGCTGATATCTACAACATTGGCAGTAATGATCTATTCCGCGTGGAGATGAAAACGAAATCACTGGATTGTAGGATGCAAATTACTAGCATTACTGTGAGACCCATTTTCAAACTACTGCAATCATCGCAACTACGAGAGAGGCAGCTGTTCTCTCGCGTATCGTGTTTTTTGAGAGTCATTCTGAAGCTCAGTGAGAAGAGCATTAAAACCATAGAGTTTTTCATGGAAAATTCACAGAAAGCCCTTCGTAAAGACTTTTTGTAAAACTGCGATTTTTACAAACTGAAATTAATGTTTCGATAATCTTTGCAAATAAAACTGTCGATAATCCTCAATACATTTCTGTCTCTCCAGTCTGTATTTCTCCCGTTTTTCTCTCGGGAGTGGCGACGATTGCAAGCACAAATACCGGTTTCTATACCGACTAATAAAGGTTTAATGAAATTCACCGTTTCTCTGTAATTCTACTCTGTCGTGCTATCTAATTAATACGAAGTCTGCGATAAATCGACGAAGATGTATTTGAGAGCGAGATGCAATTATCGTGATAAAGTTGATCGTAAATTTCTTGCAAGTGATTTTATGACTTTATCGATTTGTACACGAAAAAAGTCTCGTTCTTTTTCTGAGCCGGAAAATAGAACGTTTCACACAACGCGATAGCATCTCACTGCTTTCCGTTAGTGGCAATAATTAATTTTATGTCCTCTTCACACCACTAATTCGGACGCCATTTTATACTTGAGAAGAAGATTAACATAATTTTTACTTCTTAAGTGTGTCGCAAAAAATATTAAATATAATGAATTGATAAACTTCTAAACGCGCTTCTATATTTGCTACATAAAATAAATTTAATAATAAAGTTGAAGAAAATATATACAATATTATTAATTTATTCATGTTTTAACGATTATATATCATATTTGTACGGAATTTAAATTGAAGATCATGGATCTTTAGGAAATGTAAAGTTCAGAAATTATGTTGTCAAAGAAGCAAGACACTTTTCTCGAGATTTACTCGTTACAGGATGTCCCTGCGTGAGCGCATCGCGCAAAACTGCGTGTATGTGCGACGATACATATGCCCGACTGTAATTATTCTTACGCACGCGAGCAAAGAATTGCGTGCAAATTTGTTGTGTGAACAGGATTCCGCGCTCGCGGAACACACCGCAGAAAGGATCTCCTTTAGATCTTTGCGACGCGGCCGATAACGAACCGAATCGTTCTACGTTCCGTATATATAGTATAATAAACAACTGCTCGTAAATTTCACGCTTCGCACACGAGCAAGAATTATTCATGTTTTTCATAATTTTTCTTAGATCGCGCAAAAAAAAACTGAATTAACATCCGTGAGGTCTTGTGCGTCAAACGACGCTATAGAAAGTTAAACAGCTTTTTTCGCACCTACGCTCATACATGCCACGTTAGTCATTTGCAGACAGGCTATGATGATACATTACGTTGCATAAAAACACATAGTAGAATATTTTTATATTAAAAAATATGAATAATATAATAATACATGTGTAAGTACATTGAAAAAGTATATTAAAAATTTTCCACTTATTTATTTTTTAGCGAAATAACAAATAAAAAATTATTAATAATAACAACAAAGTAAGTTCAAAAAAATGATTATCAAAGAAAATATTATATATCGCAATGTTGTAAAATTCTTTGAGTAAAGCGATGCAACGCAACGCAATGCAGTCAACGTTGTTGCACGTGCGCATTTTACAAAAGCACCACATTATGTTTGCTGTCTAAGTTGCAACGTTTGCTTATTTTGAGACATCCGTTCAGAATAGACACGAGATATTACATTGGTGAAACTGTATGTCACACGGTGCATCAAGCGATACAAGACATCGAAATCTCGAAGTCCCTGCTTTTTGACAAACGATCGTTCTGCTGATGCACGTTCTAAATATGTTTTTCTCTTTGGAATTGTCGTGTCAGAAAATTCTGTCTTGCATGTTTTACAGATATATCTTTGTTTTATCAAAGATCGCTTTCTTTTTCTTTTCAAAATTCACAGCGCAGATAAGCATCGATATGAGAAACCGTTCTAGAGTCTTTATAAATTGCAACAAAATTTAATATCCATTAAACCCGATGATCCGCGCGATCGTCATTTAAAGGTCCACGTGGTCGCTGCGCTTTTATTTCTCGATCAGTCAGGATCGGAGTCTTCGAGTGGTACAGACTCCCCGCGGTTTTCTCTCAAAGAAAATCCAGATCTGGACGACGAGAATGACAATGACGACGACGACGAGCGATTCGTTGTCAGCCGCGCGCGCGCCCGTGTGCATGGAAGCGTTTGAGCGGGATACAAGCGTGTGCGTGCGATCGGCAACGGTGATCAATCACCTTTAAACCGCGGTCGTACAATGCGTGTCGCGCCACCAGAATCTGGTCGCCCGAGAGAGAGAGCTATTGTTGCCACCCACGTTGTCTCTTGAGCCCTATGTCATGGCCCCTGCCGACGTTTCAACGTTCGAAACCGAAAGCGAAGCCTTCGGTGTAATTCAGGCTTGCAGTTTCGATAGATGATGCAGCCCTTGCGATCTAAGATATCCTCTTGCGCGCAATATCTGATGGAAAGATGCGCGTTCCAAGCGAATTTTCGATTTGCGCGTGTGTGGTCGAGATCTGAGTCTTTGTCACAAATAAAATAAGAATCTTTTAAATATTATTCAAAGAGATGTATTATAATACGAATCTTAAACTGCGTATCCGGGAAATTAGATAATCAGGATAATATATAGTTATTTATAATATATAGTTATTTAAAGTATGTACTTTTTTATAGCTGCCATGAACAGAGTATTGATTGTCCCATGCGTGATTGAACTTCAAACGAATTTCCAGGTTCTGTTTTATCTCTCTTTTAAAATTTTAATCTTTATGACTTGGGTCTATGACTCTCAGGGTTTCAATGATATTTACGAGTCTCATACTCTACGAATATTCTCTCCATAAAAACTTTATTTATAACATTTGAAATGAATTTACGGAAATAACGTCGAATTACGATTTAAATTTTTATAAAAATTTGAAAAAGTTAACGAAGTACAAGCAATACAAGAAAGGACGAGTTTGAAGAAAGCTGAAGAGAGCGGAAATCTAGAAATCGCGGCGCGTACGTACGGGATACACGATAACCATAAATCGCCGCGGCCAATCCAAAAATCTAAAGTTTAGATAAGAGAGTATAAATATGTGGAAAACGTTCCCACGGGAGACCCTCGCTGGATATCAGAAGGGAAGACTTTCTCGGTTGCTAAAGAGGATCGGGGAGAGGGAAACCGATTTTTTTAAAAGCTACTATATATTCGAATACTAAAAGAATGGACATCATAAAAACCGGAAACAGAATGTGACCTTTTGAATTATTTTGGAACCGGCCACGCGATTTTCACGAAGAGCAACGATATTGCTTTTGTTCTGATATGTATATAATACATATATATATTTGACTCAGATATATGACAGCTAAATATTTTCGATTGCTGAGCGAAATCTTTCAATTGTGGCACAGTTGTTTCGAAATATTTGAATAAAACAATTCTTGAATCGACGGGCAAATCAGTGGATAGAATTTACATATGGTTTTAGACAAATGTTACGTAAACTAAAGAAATTTAATAAATACTCAAAGAAATAAATATGTTGAAAAAAAGATTGTTTAGTGGATTTCCGATATTTAAATATTAAATCGCATTGTTTACGTTGCCGCGACGAGCGGTAAGAAAACAGCAGCGCGTGCACTCTAAAAATGTATTATCAGAAACCGGGTCCTAAGCTTAGTTCGTATCTTAAACGTCGATCCCGCTAAGTGCAACATTTTGTGCCGTTTTGAAGGAAGCGCCGGCGACACGTGCCACTTGTCTGCGGCGTTATCAGCCGGAACGTGGGTAGCCGTTTCTGGTATAGCAGAAGCCAGCCACTCGACCGCGTCGAGACAGTTTTCGGCAGCGATCGTGCGCTCGTGTGAGCGTCGTAATCGCGGTCCAGCTCCTCGTATCGAATCTTTATAGTCTCTTTTAAACAGCCGACAGGCTTTTAAGAAGATCAGACGACGACTTTCTCGCCGTCGCGCGAGAGAAGACGTTATCGTCCGCGTCTGCTACATCGCTTATAAGTTAATATTCAAGACAAGCTTGAGCTTTCCTGAAACTTGTGATGTCATTTATTTGTTAGCTTATCTCTTTAAACGTTGTGGTTTTTAATTATATTTATACTTTTATTAAAAGATGAGAAGAAAAGCGGATCCGAAAGAGAAATAAAAAAATTTTTTTGTAAAGTCTGATCGGAGAAAATTTCTCGCACTTTCTGATTTTTACATAAATAAATTTTTGAAATATCTTTGCGTGTCTTCTATCTTACAATTAGCATTCGATTAAATGATTAGTTTAATTATTGATTAATTTATTCTTTTATCAGATTTTAGGTCAAAATAAAAAATATCTCACGTCTCATTTATAAAAAAAAAACATTGAACAAAATTTCTTATAATCTAAATAAATTTATGTCATTTTATCTCGTGTTGCATAATGTCGATCGGAATTTTTTCCAAAGCTCTTACGAAGAAAAAGACCAAGCAAGCTAGGTAAGGTGACAGCAATAGGTAGTATGCGATAGCTGCATCGATCGAAAGCACGAAGAAAGCTTCACGATTTTGCGCGATTTCCATATAAAGCCATGTATAGATTCAATCACGCACACACTAAGTCGACACATTTTTCTTATCTCGACAAATTAGTTTTTCTTTATTATGCACTTTTGAAATTTTTATTTTAAATTGTTGTTATATATATACGGTGTTTCTATAAATTTTGTTGTTGTATTAACAATGTACATTTAAAATATAGATAAATTTAAAAAATTGTAAATATCTTTAATTTATTTTGATATTGAACTCATTACAATTTTAGTTTGGAGATGATAGCCTTTACTAAAATTTACATAAGTCTTTATTGAGAACGTGCAGTACGTGTTTCGGGAACAACGCGCGTGGATGTGATTGTGCATCGCGGGCGCGTGTCTCTACCTCGCAATTTCTAACGAAATCGCCGGTGGCCGCGAGAGGAAACGCTCATTTTAATACAAATTGTTTTGGCTCGAGAGCTATACGACACAGCCACATGTCGCAGGGGCAACGTTGCCGCGACCCTTGTCGTCATTACCAGCCCCTCCGCGAGTGAGCTCACTCGATCGGTAGCGTCATATGGCGAAACTCCGGAGCGGAAGTTTAGCGTGGATAGCGTGCTTCGCTAGAGGTTGCGGTCCAGCAAAGTCGAATTTCCAATCGATTACCGTCCGCTACGACGATCAGTTTAAACCGCACGGAATGGAGTAACGTCACAGCACTTTGAGTTAACGTCTTGTATAATAGTGTCTTTATATTTTCTTCAAAATATCTGTTAAATTTTTAGCAATACTTAATTAGAAAAGGAATCTTTTTATGATCAAAAAGTCTTTTGATCTTGAGAGTCAGTAATTATCACTGATTTTTTAAATCGAAATAAAATTTAAATTTGTAGTTTTAATCAGTATCTTCGGCGAAAAAGAAAGAAAGAAAAAACTTGATCTTGTAATTCTTTTTTATCTATTTTAAAATATAGTGTTCAAATTGTTTTATTTGAGTGACGGTTATTTCTTTCGACAGTCATATTCTAACCCGTGTCGACAGCGTCGGAAGCATATAGGAAGTGCAGGTCAGTATCGCGAGATAGAGTGCAGTTTGCGCAGCCAGGAGCGTTCGCCCTAGATTTTTCCAGGAGCTCATCAGCCCTCCTTCTCTCTGGCAGAGAGCACAGGGAGGCGCGTATAAAGTCCCGTCGATAAACTCCCTGCGACTCGGCTTGCAACGCCGTAAGACGAGGAGATTTCGAAAGAGGGCGAGAGAAAGAAAAGGAGGGTGTCGGGAGGTACATGAGGGAGGAAGCGAGGGAAGTCGGAGTGCCTCATCAGGCTGATAACCCACGAGAAGCGCGTGTCGCCCACTCACGGTGATTGCTGCCACCAGGCTTGTTCCCCCTTCGTTTCTCTCCCTTCGTCCATCCCGCCGATAGTTCATCGGTATCCCTACTCGCGGTTCTCGGTGCCCCCTCTTCGGGTTCGCTCTTTCTCCCCCTATTCAAACCACGGCCCTGCCTCCTACCACCGGAGCTGCTGGTAACTGCTGGACCGTGCCTCCGTATCACCTTCTGCTCTCGAGAACCCGGATCGTCCACCCACACAAATGTCCCTCTCTCTCTTTCTCTCTCTCTCTCTCTCTTCTCTATCTTTCTCCGTGTTTCGCTTGCTGTCCTGCTCTTTTGTCCTTCCAAGTTTTCTTCTTTCCTGGCGAGAGAGCAACCAGCGTCATTTCGTATACGATTAGATTACAATACGGGAGAAGCCGCGCTGCTTCCCAGCATCCGTGCGCTACTGTGATCCAGGCCACGAAATGCGACGCCGCGTACTGACACGTTGCGGCCGTTGCGGGTTACGCTACCCCGTATCTCCGCAGGCGACATCGTTGTCACTACCACCGTCGGCGAAGCCGAAGCTATTGTCACTATCACGATTACCATCGTATCCGAAAAACTTGCTCTACAAATGTCAATAAACTGACATTTCCTTATTATCGACGTCATTAATCATTTGTAGTACGCTATTGTTACATCTTGATTAAGAAAATTATTGCGAGAAAAAAAATTTAGAATTGAAATAAAATTTAAAATTATATTGTTTACATTTAAGATAAAATTGTGATGAGGAATTACTGGCCATATGTTCAATTAAAAAACAATTTATTTGATTCTATTTCTGTTATCATTCAGTTTCCCATTATCGTTATCACTAGTACATGTTGTTACTAGCAGCCATCACACGCCACGACTACTCTATTATCACTAACAACCTTGTTGTCGCTATCAGCCTTGCCGATGATCTTGTCTATATGTCAATCCATTAGCATCGCCGATATCATTGTCTATTCCGAGTTCAGCCTCGTTAATATTATCGCTGCCGCCATCGCCGTCACCATAACCATCTCCGTGACTGTCATGCTGATGCTTTAGTCGCCGTTCCCACGAGGATCTTCGTCGGTCTGACGCAGTCGATCGTCGGTCACGGTTATGCGGTTACTACTTGCGCTACTACTATTCAACGTCCAACGTTTGTTACGTGAGCGCACGCCATAGGACACAATTTATAGGAAATTACCACCCACTCCACCCTTTAATTGCTTGTCATAACGAAAATTGCTCCCGCTTGCTTCGACCTGTGATTAGCTTAAAACATGCGTGCCCGCCACAATTTTGCCACACGAGCGTTCTTCCAGCTTTTTATCATCCGCGCTATATTATCCAGATGACGTTCATTTGTAAATTGCGTCCTCGAATTTATTTATATTGACCTCTTCAGACGACTGCACGACTATAGTGGCACATTGTGCCACAATTGCACATTTGATTCGTCATACAATGAATTGCTAACGATTCTAATTTCGAATCGCGAAATAACGTATTAGGTTTTGAAAAGTTTATTCTACAGAACAAACTTGAGTTTGAGATCTTTTTATTTTTATTTTTTTTCTACGGTAGAGGAAATCTTTGCGAATTTTCCGCGGGCGTGTCTCGCAGAAGGTTATATCGTGAGTTTGTTCGATAAGGAACGGAATTGCCGATTCGGAGGAAAGTGTGAGAGAGCGAGAGAGCGAAGTCGGGAAACATCGTTTCTTCGGAATTGGGATTTCTCTCGTCTACACGTTGCCGTCTCGCTGCAAGCCAACGGCAACGTCCGTATCTGCACCTCGAACGTGAAAACGTAAGGGAGTTAAAACGCGATCCAATTTCCCAGGCCATTGAGTGCGGCGACTGCCATCTGTCTAACGGATGGCGTCGTGCTTTTTACAGACGAACCGTGAAATGCGCAAACAGAAGGTTCGGCGCGTTTGCCTCTTTTACATTTTAATCAAATCATTTCTCTATAATGCGCAATCGGACGGTCTCTCGTCTTAAAGGATCTCGTGGGATCAAAGGGTTTAATCCGCCTTCTTTCCTCTAGTGCTTTCGGTAGTTATACTCTTTAGCTCACGTTTTTTTCGCTCTTTGTTTTAATGCACTACGATCAAGTTTTTTTTTTTTTTTTTTTTTTTTTTTTTTTTCAAGAAACGAAAGAGTAAAATGTATTCATGACTTTTCGCACTTTAAATACGTCAAGTAAGATGTAAAAAAATTTATATACATTTTGTAAAATTATAAGATTTTTGTCACAACTTTCTGACACATACGTTCTATATATTTATATTTAACAATTATATTTTATAACATTTCTAAGAGAACTGCAAAACTGCTTTAAAAATTAACGAGATTCTCTTGATCTCTTCGGCTATACTTGTTTGACGTATTTGAGGGTGAAACTGGGAACTGAAGGATTAAGCACGTTGACGTTAAGCGCGCGACATAGAATAAATCATGGCTTCTCAGTTCCACCGGGAAAAGGAAGCAACGGAACCGTGACGTTTCATGTCAGACTCCCATATCATCTCCCTTATGCACTGAATCAATTTAATTTTGTTGCAAATTGCCGCGCAACCCTTTCGTTGCCTGGTCGCAACGTAACGGGGCACGTACGTTTTCCAATCAGTTAATGACCATTCGGAGGATCGATCGTTTCCCAAGAGAAAGCGCCGAAATGCGCCATCATAGTTTCACTGTAATTGCGGGACAGGAAATGAGAAATGCCTCAGAACACGAGTAAGCATTCATTACGTTAAAATATGCTAATTATTTTCCTTGAATATATCATTGATTCTCGATCGAAACGTTTGCGTCATTTCGCACATATGCGTTGCGCATTTATTTTGGAATTGGAAATTTCCGCGATTATATAAGTGTCTTTGGGGCATACCGATTTTACACTAAATCGCAACTCAATGTACTCGCGAGTATAATAATATAGAGATCTCATTGGTAGTACGCTGGATTCGTACTGCAGCAATTCGTCAATGATCGTGAGATGTGCTCGATAAATCGAGCTCGAAGGGGACAGCAAAGAGAAAATTTGACGCAAACGAGCGACGCAATATAACGCGTATCTATGCACTTGAAGCCTCTTGCCGCGCGCACTGATGTATATGTACGCGGATTGATACATGTCCGTCTATAATAGCGATATATGTGAATTTTATGATACGCAACTGACTGTTCGATGGCACCTGCGGAGATAGGACATTTATCTTTGGTGCGAATTAGCCAAAATTGATATAAAGCTATCACGAAACCATTATATCCAAAGATCGAGATTTCTGCGACAAAGGATTGTTCATCACTTCTAATAATTATGCTATCAATTTTTAATGGGAAGAAAATAATTACGTAGTAAATAACGAAAAATTGCAATGCTTTAGGAACGTTTTTTGTTTTTTATTGTTTTCTTTTTATGACAACATAATATAGTTAAACATGTGTAATCAGAGATATCTAATTAAAAAAGTGTATTTAATAGCGCGATGAGTTAAAAAAACATTCAAGTATGTCTGACGTATATCTGTCGTGATATCCCGCAGGAATACGTGCGGAGGGCCGGCAGCTCGTTTCCATCAATTTCGGGCACGCTGACACACACTTGACTGGCGCGTCCCTGGTACTCGACGGCGCCCGTCTCGATCTCGTCGTCGTCGTCGCTGTCGTCGTCGTCGTTCTTCGAGCAGTCGACGCTCGAGTACATACACAGAACGGCACAGCTCTAAAACTCCCCCTTAAACGCGCGATTGAGGGAAAGAGCGAGAACGACAGAAGGAGGGAGGACAACAGGGTAGCGAGAACGACGCGGAGTGGGCGAAGACGCGACGGGGATTCAGGGGTAATGCCAACTTCCGTCGGTCGCGATAGGGGTGGCAAAGGATCGCCGGAAACATTGGGTGGCGCGCGGAAAGGAGCGGCATAAAGGGGGTCGATAAAGTAGCGATCGCGCACGGGACTCAATTACACGCTTCGGCGCTCCCTCCCGCCGACTATCCTCGTCACCCTCACTCGTAACCCCCGACCGACCGCCATCGGCACTCCCGCCCTTGCATTGCGCATCCTCGCAAGCGCCCCACTACTTTTCCGCTCAACCCTCTCTTGCTCAGTTTCATTCTCTCTTCCTCTTTCTTTCTCTCTCCCTTTCTCTCGAGTCACCGGTCTCTCGGATTCCTCTGGGAATCACTAAAAGGACGACTCCGCTCGACTCGAAGCGGGAAATCAGCCAGACAAGCCGATGGCAACGTTGCTCCTGTCGCGAGCTCCTCGCGCTAGGTGCTTCCACCAATCTCCAGGGCAACCCTCCTCTACCACCTCTTCTGTTCCCAGTTACGCGACCCGAGAACCTCACATCGCTTTGTCCTCTTTCCTTCCTCTTTCTTTCCTATGCTCGCAATCCGCTGCCAATCCAACACGGCTTAACCGGACCGCGTTCCTCGACGATTTAGATGGGTCTACTGATACGCGCGAGTTGGAATAGAAGCCCGCGTATCGCGCTTTTTGCTTCCCCTCCTTCTCGTTCGTTCTTGGATCGTCTGATTCGCAAGAATCGATCATCGACAATCGCGTCTTTAGCGCCTAAGTACTGACGTGAAAAAGATGACGGCGTGATATCAAGTTAGCGCGGCTTACAATCGTTGTGCTATCTGAATGTTTTCATGACGCTGCGTATTACGTCGCGAAATAAACCGGGAGAGAGATGTGTGATACGTAACACGGGTAACGCGTAATGTAGAAACCATCTGCCTCTGGTTCTTAAGGATTTAATCCCTTCAGCGTAAGCGAGAGAATGTGACGTCGGAGAAATGTTACTTATCTCAGTGTGATCGCCGACGTTGACATTTGAAGAAATCCGCCGGAGATAGTCGCACAATTCTGACTTGTGCAATTGTGCGTTGATATAATTTGCAGAAAGAAAATAATGACAAAAAAGGAAACGGACGGGAGGAAAAAGAAAGTAAGAAAATTAACGGAACCATATAAATACTTCGTTTTATTCTCTTTTCTTTAAAGTTTTACGTCCTAAATATGTAAAAGTATAAATTCTCAACTTGAACAAATTGCCGTTTGAATGGTAATCTCCGTGAAATTCTCAGGACCGAGTTTCCGCCAACGAATCGATCTGGACATAAGTCGACGGCAAGGAGAGGTACCGTACACGCCTCATCCTTCCTCGCCACCATTGCCCTTCTCCTTTTCCTTCTCTCACCTCCTGGTTTCTCTGCTTTCTCCGCCATCGCCTCCGTCGTAACGGCTTCCTGCCATTTCGACCGACACTCTCGTCGCCGATTCCGCGATCCTTTTCGTGCAGCCGCAGGCTTTGCGCCTGCTCGCACTTCCTCCCTCAGGAGTGGCTGAGACCTGCCAGATGGCAGCACCCTTATCATTATCCTCGCGCGTGCATCATGACAGGATGTTGGATATCGTCTTGAACATTCGTATCTTTCGATGGAGTGATAGGCGGATCTGAGTCTGTTGACGAGCCGCGTGAATCGTCAATCTTTCATGTCGAGCTGCTTAACAGTAGACAAACGGGTTTTGAGAAAGGGGAAATCTGTCAAATTCAAATATATTAATATTTTTTTCTCAAGAAAATCAAATTCGTGCAGTGCGCTAGATGAGAAAATACATATATTTAATCATAATTAGTAAAACATTTGTTGAAATTTAATTTTTCAATCCTTTGCATTAATTTATAACTATTTAACTTTTCATAAATTTCTGACATTCAAGCATGTATATTTTAAATCTGCTTAATATGTATTTCGGTATCAACAAAATATAATATTTTGTTTTTTGACTAATGACAGTTAAAATATTTTATACTCACAATATATCTATGTAAGATTTACTTATTAATTGTAATGTTTTTTTTTTTTTTTTTTTCTATTCTTTAAACTAATCAAATGTATTTTATTCTTGTTCTTATATCTCTCACACATGCGACACTTCATAATTCCATCTATCACATGCATATTACAAACCGATCGAAATGCTACCGTGTGTGTGTGCGCGCACGTGTGCACGCGCGCGCTACAATTCCGATCAATTAGTGGACGTTAGGCTTAAAAATTAATTATCTCCACTTCGGGATTCACGAAGTGCCCGTTAATTAATTCAACCAGATTCGTCTTTAACTCATACGAAGTTAAGAGAACCGCCATTTAGATTATGGATGCCTACCCGGGAGCTTATTATTAATTACGTCGAGTTAGTCAGTTAGTCCATCATCTACCATCTCGCGTTTCTGATATTCCACCGGAAGTTAATGGAATATGCAGACGACATATAAAGTATATAAAAAACTTAACGTGATAACGCACCGGTTATGTGTTTATGAACGTCGAAATTGACAAAAACAAAAATTTCAAAAAGTATTTATATTTTTCCCAGGCGCACATAACACATCGAAACATTGTTAAAGAAATTAAACTTTTTATTTGAAGATCGCGTTTCAAGAATATTTTTCTTTTCAGAGTATTTAATATTTATTCATTTAACTGCTTAATTCCAAGATATA
>QVOB01027960.1:0-18237 GCA_014839585.1 Pseudomyrmex concolor | reverse complement strand
ATGTACTACACGATAGTAATCTCTCTTGCGATACTGACACCATCGGGCAGTGAGGCTAAGTACTTATCGGACCGCCCTCGTATATACTCCGCATAAATATTTACGATCCTCGTGCGAAATATATTTTTTATTTTACTCGAAACGTGTAAATCAATAACACACAATAATTTGAATTAAATTTAATTAGAAATGCAAATTTATATCGTTCACGTGTTGAAACAACAGCGAAGAGCGAGAGTGATCGCGCGCTCGAGAGCATTCTGTGTCACGTGTAAATCCGGATAAGTGACACACGTGCTTAATTAGTCATTTAAACCGTTCCGTCGATTTCATTGCCTCGTTGTAAAAGAAAAAAATGTCAAAGAGCGACGTAGCATCGCGCGGCGCTTTGTGAAAAATTTGCATGTCACATATCTCTGAGACTCTCATGTGTAATAAACGAGGTGTTTTCCCCCTCGTACACTGTACGCGCACGTGTATCTCTTCTGGATAAGATTCTTCCTCGGATAAGATAATCCACATGTGGAAGAAGAAATTCTAGGCTACGGTGTGTTGCTTCTGACCTGACTCTGTAACTCACAATCGATATGTAGAACCAGCAGTTCTTTGAACACAATAGCCCTTCGGTACAGGCAAAAAAAAACGTCGAAATAATAGCGGCGGATTAATCAACGTCTCGCTTTTCAGGTATAGAAAATAGATGACTTCCGGCGATGACAAAAGCGTCTAGAATTTCACTTTTTTCGCGACTGATTCGGGTGTTTTCATTCATTTCGTGTGAAACGCGTGAAACAATGCATTTTTCTTATATAACGTCATTTTTCTATCACATATGTGCGATAATCTCAAACTGCCACACGTATTTTTAGCGTTTCACGACGGTTAGCACTAAGAATAAGCAAACTCTAAACAAATGACGGATTTTTTTTATTTTAAATTACAGAAATTATCAAGGTCCCTTTGTCCAAATGTTGAGGACAAAATTTTGGTCAAATTCTCGTAACTTTCTTTGTTGATTAATTATGTAAATATATTAAAGAAATTAAAGATGATAACAAGGTTATAAACAAAGGTTATAAACAAAGGTTTTTTAAACATCCGTCAAATTGATGTGCACTAAAAGTAAGTACACGACTCTGGTTATTCCTCCCAAAGCGTTAAAGAGACCTTAATGTGTTTTCTCACAAATATCCGTGAGGATACAGGTGAATACCGAGAGGCTAGCGTACGTGTGTTACATATGTGGAAAGCTTCTTTATTCGATTTACGTTAAAAACAACTTTGTTTCAGATATGTCAGAAAAAAGAGAATCATGTGCTACTGTATATTTTTTTGTAAACACAATTTTTAAAACTTGAGCGTATAGAAAATTATATTTGTGTCATGCGCGCCCATCCCTGTGTCCGAATCTTGAAATTTGACAAAAGTAACACCGAGAGAGAGAATCGAGCGCAAATGAATCACGTAATGATAATTCGCCGCGATGTCGCGTGCCGAACGTTTTTTCTCAAAGACCAAGATCTCGATGCTTAACATACCCACGGGGGTTGCTCCATTTTCATGTTTACGTGTCATTAGCCGCCCGAGCGATCACGGGGGACACGTGCTTCGTTACGTGCATTCACGGGAACGCTTCGTCTATCTCGAAGCGCAGTCGCAGTCCCGTCGTATCTCAGATCTCAATCGGATTTGGCGAGGTCTCGCGCAGTCGTGAGGGAAAACGTGGTGGAAAGAGAGAGGAATAAAGAAAGAACGAAACGGCTCAAAGCGGAGCGCCTCGGTCAGTCCACTGTGAGGCGTCGCGCGGTGCGTATATGCGATTGCGTTTCTCATCGGCGCTTACAAAACGTCAAAATCACACACGCGCGCGCGCGCGTTTTCCACCGCTCGTCGCGTTCACGCATGCATCGTTAGCGCGGGACGATCAGCTGCGCCGTTAAATCGCTGTCATCATCGCCGGTTGCGAACACCTGATCCGTCACGCGACACCTCATCTCCGTAGAATTAACATCTTATTGCAACTGTAACTCGACAACGTTGTGACAAGCACGGCAGCATGGATCGATCGTCCAAGTTGATTCTACGGAAGGTCATAATGGACTTTCTCTGTGTGTTTGTCGGTGAGTAAAAAATTATTATCATATTGATACATATATGTATGTACTTGTCGACGACGCGAGACGCGAGTATCGATAAGTTCGATGTATCACGGCGGTGGTTGTTGAGAATTGACAGTCGAGCGCGCGCGCGGCTTGTTTGATATCCAGAAGCGGCGCGCTAATGGGGTTGCGCGATCCTGAAGTTGACAGGTGCATCTGTTTGCGCAGGAAGAACAAAGAGAGAGAGAGAGAAGTAGAGAGGAGAGCGACTATGCCGCCGCACACTTACGATAAGCGCCGATACTCTCTCAAGCTTCCGCGAAACGTTTGTACGGCACGTACGTTCCGCGAGATATACTCTCGCGTTTGTCAAAGGAGAAAGGGTGCAATGCACCGTTTCAAAGTACGCGAGATTTTAACTCTCATTTTCGTTCCGAGGAATGTAGCAGCACTTAGATGGAAAGCTTACTCCTTTAATTTAGACCGCGACGAGGCTCTACTAATGGTCTGTTTAATCTTCGTTTGCTCGATATTTAAGTATACTTAACAGTTTTTTCCCTCCGAGGATGAAGAAAGTCGTAAAACGGCATACTTTACAGCATCCTTTACAGCATCTTGTACGTCTCATATTCTTTTCTGTTGAGGAGTTTTTTTTTTTTAGAAAGACAGGCAGTTATGTGAATATTTTTTGAAGGATAAATTTTTTCACAAAGAATGTAAAGAAGTTTTTTTTTACTCACGCTTTAATTTGTGTAAATTTAATCGTTTTAAAGCCACGCGTCTTGGAATAACTGTATCGCGACTGTTGTCGGTTTTTTTCAAACTACACAAATTCTAAAATTTTCAGATGATTTTCGTTCGCAATTGCATCGTGTCGCTTCGTGTCGTTGCGTGAATCCGGGTCATGACGTTGAATTGCAAAATAAAGTCATCGGCGTCATGTGTGTTTTTGATGACTCAACCAGCGATTCTTGTAACTTTTCTACGATAGAAATGTTACAAGAAAAGCAACAAATTACGCAAACAGCAGATAAATCATCACTCAAACGTCATTGCAATCGCGCACCTAAATATTCGCGACAGTATTACGCGCGAGAGAAACAGCGCTTGTTGTTGTGTCACGGTTATTACTCTTCTCACTACAATAAATTACCATCGTAATATGATGAGCCACGATATCTCACGACAATATTTCGCTACGTGCATTACGCGCATATAATGTGCGTCCGCTAAACGCGCGCGCTGTGTAACTTTGCATTCGGTGGTAGCTCAATCGATTTCGTCCGTCGACGCTACGGAGGCACCATTTCTGCAATTTGCGAGGACGATACGGCGCTTTTATTCCGTCGTATTTTTTGTCGTCCGATAAAATAGAAACTTTTTCAGTATTTTGGCTGGTGACATTGCGCTCGATTTCATCGCTTATGTTAGATTTTATTGCAATGCGATAAGAAAAATATCGTATCAGTAATGTTACGTTTATAAATAACAAACATTTTACTCTTGATTATTACAATATATTCAAAGTAATTTAAAGTAAGTTTTACATATACTAATTTGGGGGAAAAAAAAAGAAAGAGAACGTGTTCTGTACACTTTTCCAAAGTCCATGCAATAAGAGTATTTTTTCGACCTGATCTAACGGTATCTAACGAAAACAATCTAAATCAACCTAAATCAACTTTAAAAGTTTGACCCGAAACTTTATCTTTATGTGTCTGAGAAATCAACTTGATTTTTTGTTCTAGTTTTTTATTTCTTTGAAATATATATTTTAACAACTTTTTCTCTCACATTATCGCGCAAATAAATAAGCAAGTTGATAATATCAAAAACATACGTATTTTTTTTCTCGTATTTTTGTCGGAAATTGCGTGAAGCCGCGATTATGCTCTATTATAGACGCTATATAAAAACGCGAAATCTGTTATTTCCGGTTGTGTAATACACTTGAGAGAAAAATCATACGTTGAAACAAGCGCTTGTTGTACTACACTCTTGTTTACTCTGTTGTGTGTGTACGTGTCTATTAAATATCCTATTATCTTGCAAGACCAATTTTTCTATCAAGTCGCCACTTGATATTTTTCTTCACTGATATTTTCTCGTCGCGTATAAATTCACGCAAGTCACTCACATCTAAACTAATTCTCACGCAGGTATAAATAAGTGTGCGGTAAGACTCTCTCTCTCTCTCTCTCTCTCTTTCTCTCTCCGTCTCTGTGATGCGGTCAAGATTTTGTTTGTGAAAAGAGACCTTGGCCACAAAGATCCCGACTGATATTAATAATTTCTTACGATGTGGTCAGTCATACACACACGCGCGCGTATATATATACACACACTCACGCGTAAATTGTATAACAAGAGAGAGGTACGGACAATCTGCTTAAAATTCAATTTGAGCCGCGGCGTGTTGTATGAGTGACGGACCTGATTGCCGAAAGGACGAGGCTGTGAAAAGGCCTTACGAGACAAGTGCCGATTAGAAACGAGACGAGGGATCCGAGAGATTCACACGCGCGTCTCCGCCCTCATGAATATATATATGTAAATTTATTAAATTAAATTCTTTCTCTTTCTCTCTCTCTCTCTATACACACACACTTGATCGTTTCGATTATCGAGCTGAGGTGTGCTCGAGCGACGAATTAATAAATGTTTTTTAGGAGGGAAAGAATCGCTCGCTCTTCTTTTTTTTTCTTTGTATCTCACGTTGCAACTGAGAATTTATTAGTGTTTGCACTTCACGATGCCTTTCTTATTACACACACAAATTGCCATTTTGTTCGCAGACAGATTTATGCAAGCGATTGTCCGCGTGATATATAATACGTGTTGTGCGTATAGAAATAAGTTTCTCTCTAACCGACGCGTACGTTCAAACGCACGTCACGTAAGTTCTCGGGAAAAGAAAAAATGCTCGATATCGATGATGATTGAACGATGATATCATCATTTTCAAAGACTTTCTCAATGATAAGAACGATAACGATATTGATGTCGGTATAATAATTTTTATCATTTTTCTGAAGAATCAATCGGTTTTCGAGATCTTTTCGTAACGAAACTATGTGCATTCATGAAGATAATCTAATTAGACGCAAAAAATAATATACTCTTGTAACATATCTCACATTTAAATACAATAAGCTTTCAATCTGAAAACGTAACAAATGAAATAAAAATAATTGTCGTAGGTAGACTAATAAACAAAAATATCCCGAGTAAAAAATAAGTGAAATTTTGTTTCGCAATTAAACAGGAGTACTGCGATCGATGTAAAACTGAATTATCTGCGATATCGGAATTCTTGCAAGCGAAATTCCTCGCATAACTTGTTCGCATATCGGACGAAACTTCTTCTCAAAACACCATCGTGTGACGATAACATGAAGCTTGATAAGCATAAACATTAATGTATATAAATTTCACCGATGCCAAAAAATATTTTTTTCGAGAATTTAACGGCTTTCGCGGTGTCTGTCACGTGTGTAGCTACGGGCACTTTGCACACATTTGCATACCAGAGAGGTATATAGAGAAAAAAAAACCAGATTTATGCGGTGTGTGTTTCACGGGGAAGTGTTTCTTCATACGGAACGAGGATGTTTCGAAACGGGCAAAAATTTATTACTCTCTCGTCTCGAGCATATAAACATCCGTGAAATAACTTTTGCATAATAATCAATTAGGTGTGTCGATAAATATACCAAGCGAGTGAGTCGATATATACTTTGATAATAAAAATACGGAATTTCGAATAAATTTCGCAAGACTTTCGTGACAATGAGACTAAAAAATCGTATATAATATTCTACAAAAAGTGCTATTAAAAGTTAGGCACTTCACATTAATACTAAGAACAATCCGTTGAAATGACGAATTTCAAAAATGCAATCTATCTAAAAAAAATGAATAGTTTTAGTTTAACGAGGGAAAAGTGTAAAATTATTAAAATTTTTGTAGCTTAAACTTTGTTAATTAATTATTTCAATATTAAAGAAATAACATGATGAAAAAAAAAACGATTTTTTGCCCGTCTAACGCTCTTTGCAGTAAAATTTAGATATACGTTCGTCTCGGGTTGTTCTCTTCATATACAGATTCGCATTGATGATGAAACAAACGCCTATGCTCTCTATTTCTCTCACTTTATAAATATATAGGTGTCAAGGCAGATCTAATACCGAATGATAATCTTTCGCTACGCCTATCGTCGTGCAAAACTGCGCAATGCTACATATTTATTACATGCATAATATCACAGCCGTTACGTGACACAGCGATCTACACGTCCGTATCTCTTCCTTGCAATAAAAATTAGTGATACGATAAATTTCTATGCGTTTCTGGTCATTCGAGGAGACGACCATCGCACGAGTTTCCCTCGTAAAATGCGACGTCTTCAGCTTTTTCGTGCACTTTGACTTTTCGCGGCACAGTCTCACACGCTGATGTCGCCTTCTTTTCTTACTACATATTGCATTTTATTGCATTATTTTCGCGTTTTGTCTAACACTGTGTTCTAGATGTTTTATCTCTTTAAATATTTTCTTATTTGCTGTGTGTTTTTTTAAATTAAGATCTTCTTCGCACAAAGCGAATTCCATGAAATGTTGTTCGCAAATCTCAAGACCGTGATTTATCTCGGTCTTCGTCGAAGAGATCGTTCTTGACCCTTTTTCGTGACATTACTGGGAACGTTACGCTCGACAGCGTAACAATCGTATTATTCTTCTTTTTTGTTATGCAATACAATAAATACGCAAGGTGTCATAAAATACACATTTTTTCTTTTACACTTGAAGCCCATGGCTGAAAGTTTGATCGCGCGTCGAGCGTGTCTACATTTTTTAACACGTCGCAATCGAATTGTCGTTGTAAGCAAGTTGGCAAGTCGATTGCACGTCGGTTTGCATACAGTAATCAAATAACGTAATTGCGTGAACGGTTGCGCGTTAACCTTGGCGTGTTACTTCATTTTTTTTTATGAAAACGATACGACGCAATTATCTCGATCACGACGACGGTGACTGCGCCCATGATTTCCAGGTAATGGAGTAAACGCGTGTTAAATATAAGCGTGTACGTACGGATTGACAAGTCCGGTAATCTCTCGTCGATTTTTTGCAAAACCGCGCATTACGTATACGTCGACGACAGGTAGGAGTGCGTTTCGCTGTTATAAAAATTAAAAAGAAAAAAACGTCATTGCTTTTGAGAGAAAACACGGTTGATAATTAGACGACGCGCAATTTTAACGACCCTTAATAACAGATAATAATAGACCTCGCGATTGACTGATAAGTACTTCGGTTATAATAAGAAGCATATATAGTTGCGTACCAAGCGCGCAATTATGACAAAAATATATAAATAAATAAATAAATAAATTGCAATAGTCGCAAATAGTAAAAATTGCAGTTGAAAGTATTTTGCAAAACGAGGGGGAAGGCTATTGTTATATCACAATAATCGTACTCAATAAAAATAGAACAAACCAATTTCTCGTGCAATGTACGTATAAAATTTGACGAAATTTAATTAATTTTTGTAAATATACATACATGAATCATTGTGGGTGTGTAAATATGATTACAATATATGTATCAGGACGTTTCGTATAACGTGTAAATATTCCGCGCATCTATATTTAAACAAGATCAGGCGCCTGCTCTTTCTTTCTCTTGTCGTAATATATTGGGACGATGAGCTGTTTTTAATTGTAGCCTCGTAAAATTATGGTGCTCGCTATGCAAACAACTTCGCAAGGTGATTATAGTCATCATCGATCTACCACCGTGTATGTGTAAGCCAAAGAGCGCTTGATCGCGGCGAATGACTGTTGCCCTCGTAACAAAGGGGTTAAGTAATATCTGGTAAAAAAAAAATTTAACTGAATATATTCGGGGCGCGTGACACGTCGCTGGCACGTTACTTTGATTGGCGGAATCACAACATTGTTTTCTCTGACGCACAATAGATCTGGGGTGCAACAAGTGCAATAAATTGCACGTTTAATTCAGAGCTTTAACGAGAGTCGCGAAGTTTTGTCCCGGTTGGATCAATCGCCACGCGACACAAATGACAGATTGATGTCGTTATTTGTCATTAAAGCGTTCAGCAAATTGCAGTCGTTCATACGTGCTGTGCAACTCTTTTATTCAATAGGAGTCTTCTTCGAGATTCGTGATCTAGAATAATAGCAGCGGCCGTTGAACGATCAACGATGTTATATAAAAGCAAGATTGATTGTTTTTTACTTTTCCATTTCTGTTTCAGTTGGAATTTCGGCGCTGATGTTCTTCCTATTTGGTAAACCGTACAAACGCGGCTTCTTCTGCAACGATGAGTCACTCAATCATCCGTATCACGAATCCACGGTTACCAACACGATGCTGTATGTCGTGGGACTTTTACTTCCTATATGCACGGTGAGTCACCTTGCGCGATTGTGATTTTTTTTTTTACACACACGCGCCCATGTACGGGGATTTACATGACTATCTGCTGTTTATATCTATACTTTAGAATCTTTCCTCATTGCGATCATTCTCTTCTGTATGCGCGCGTTTTATTGTATTCAAATTTTAATTGAAAAACAAGTTTTAATTGTTCATGTAAAGAAATTTTTTAGCGCTCCTGAGACTCACGTGTCGAATGTGAAAGTGACGTTAACGCGACGAATATTCTCCGCTGTGCGAGAGAAGAAGGCGAGAACGAAAACGTTAGGAGCAAAATTGAACGTTCAAATCTTGATTGCGCGAGTTTGTGTGCGCGCACACAAAGTGGCGGTGCCGACGCTTTGACGTTTCCTCTGACATCAGAGTGTTCCGGTGGCAGATGCGATCGCGAGAGATTTGAAGGACCTGTCGCGTGCCACTTTCGAGACTCGGTCTTTCGCCCTCGTGAGAAAAGAGACAGTGGCGCAAAAAGAAAAGAGAGAAACGTGCTGGTTTCCATCTAAGAATACGGAACACACGCGAGCGAATTTGTTTGTGTTGCGCTGTCTGCGCATATGGATCGGTTGAGAGAGCGGCATTCATCAGAGTTTAACGGAGGGAAAAAAAATTAAAAACAAATTAAAGTCAAGACAAAATATTTAATTACTAATTTATATTAATACGCGTGCATCGAATAATTACTTTTGCCGAGTCTGTATAAAGGCATGTAAAAAAGTAAAGAAGATTCTTTCTTTTCTGCAGTTTCTATCACATTTAAATCTTCAACCGTTCTCGATCGAGTAAGAACAAACTGATTGATTGTCGGTCGCGATGTAGAAAGCGGAATGTGCTCGTGGTTCGATATGTGACGATTATCTGCGTGCAAGATATTTTTCTTCTATCCTTCCTGATACCTACGTCGTCGCCGCCCTGCCCGCCGTCACCGCCGCGCCGCCCGCCACATGACTTTTATGGGAGTGACGGGAGTACATTTCTATGAGCAGTTTGCTCCCTATTTATAGATTTCGCGTATTTTCTCTTACTCGAATGTTTAGAAATCTGTGCCAGCTAGGTTCAACGAATGCATATCGAATTCCCGCCGTTCTATGGATTCTCGCGCGTCACTCTCTCTCTCTCTCTCTCTCACTCGGGTTCTGAAACCCATTACTCCAAATTTAACTTTCGTTACCGTAACGTTTGCGCAGGAAGATACAAACAACAAGTGCGCTTGTGTGTTTGTTTTGTTTTTATTGGAGAGCGGAGGGAGAAGACAGATTGTTAAAATTTCTTCTTCAGCGTGTCCTTTCCATAACGTGTGTACGTGCAGAAATTATAGACTTCAAATTGTTCGCGATTAAAAAAAAAAAAAAAAAAAGAATCTTACGCAGCGCGCACGTGTATTCGTGGCTTTTACTTCGGGAAAAAGCAAAAAGAAATTTAAAAAACCATCGCCGCGTAATATAGACTCAGCTCTCAGTAATACGCGGGTAGAAAACATGTCGTTTTCGTGTTTCACCGTTTTTGCTCGGCGTTTCTCATTTCGGCGTCAGCCTCGAAAGTCAGTCTCTCTGCCGCTCCTCAAACGTCAGCTGTCCGCTTCGCTCTCGCTTCTCTCTCTTCGCGTTCTTTCAAGTCGCATCAAGTTCGAATTAACGTTGTCACCGCGGGGCGAATAATTTCGAGCGTCGTGCATAATTCAAAGCACATGAAATTGCATGGCGTGTACCGAACGGGAGAAAAGGATGAATGAAACAAAAAGAAAAAAAAGGGAAGCGAGAGAATTTCGTCGTTATTTTGTGAAACAAAAGTTCCAAAGCAGCCAGGAAATGTTTTTTCTCGACGCTTACATCTTTGCGTTTTTAAAAGAAACGGAAACGTTCTATCCGCGTGCAATTTTTTGTTTGGAATTAATGACGAGACTTACACGTTTTTATTTTTGATTGTCCGCTTTGGTAAAAACAAATTCGACGTTCGAAATTGATAAAATATGTTCTTTCGCTTCGGAAATTCTCTAAGCCTTAACGACATCGTCAGAAGATGATCTATAAGCACGGAAGGATCGTGTTGTAATATAATGATGGGATTAAATGGGAGAAAGAAGGATGAGATATCCTCCTGTCAGTGTGTAAATCTCCTGTCAGTGTGAATCGCGCGTTTCCGAGATGAGAAATTCGATGTGATACTTTGCTGCTGGATGAAATAAATTTCCAGATAAAAATTAATTATATATATTTTATTTTTTATATATAATATATATTTATTTGTATCAATTTATATTATTATATTAAAATATATTTTTTTATTGCTATCATTTTCACGTGCATTCTCTTCATCCCTCGCGACAATTCTTACAACGGGGAGAGCAATTAATAGCTTCTTCTTAATAATATAATATATCGATTCTCCACACACAAAGAGGCAGTGCGCGCTTAACGAGCGCGCGCGTTGCTTCCCGCACGCACGTCGTAAATCCAACAAGTGTAATTATTAAAATGAACGTTAAACAGCGATTCTATTCGAGTAATGACTTGGTTACGCTCTGCCGCGGTCTCTCTCGCGTATGTGTAAAGGATCTCCCCTCGTGAGAGATGTGGTCGCGCCTATATATTTATGTATGTGGCAGCAGAAAGATGAAAGAGAATCTCTTCTCGGATTCTCCACAATCGTCTTTACTTCGTTAAGCGGTCGTGCGTGTTTTACACGGGGAGGAAAGCGATACGTATCGCGGCGGCGGTGCGGCGCGGGGGAGGTTGTATGTCGCGCTGTTTAATTTAACGCGGATAAACCGCGCTCTCTCTTTTGCACGCGCAATAAGTCACTGCGGGACAAAGTCGAGATAAATCTTGCAAATCCTTAATTTGCGCGTGTTATTTTCACTTTTTATTTTATTTTATTTTTTTTTTGTTTCGCGATATCGTAACTCGCGGTTTTTTTCTCGACCGATCGTCTTTCAAGGGAGGATTTTTTTATGCGTGTCCTAACAAAAAAACTCCGCGCGCGCAAGTGATCTTGAAGTGATCATTAAACTCGCGTGGAGTTTATTTTTAAGACGAGTGTGAAAAGTAACTCACGCACCATCTTTAGAAAATCTCTCCCTAAAATATGCAAATATGTAATCACACGACATTTAAAAAAAAAAAAAAAAAAAACAGGCGGATGTGTTATTTAAAAATCAATATCGAGTAGAAAAGGTCTGGCGTGTTTACACAACCAATCGATCTCTTCTTCGAGAAGTAACCGGCTATTATGTACCGATTGTGTGTGTGTGTCTGCATAAAGCCGAACTATCTTATTTCGACTGCGCGATCGGCTTCTGCGTTAAGTTAAGTAGATAATTTTCGAGCCGGGCAATTTTTTTCTTTTTAAATCCTTCACGCTGAATTCAGAGTCTTCTTATACGAGAAGCGGGGTGAGAGAGGCGGGGCTGAGGTTCGAGCAAATTATAGCACTCGAAATAATAAGCCGGCTTACCGAATCTTAAACTCGCCTCTCTTCAACGTGTCTATTTTCGCGACGACGAAGAGATTCAACCAAATAAACGTCTTTTTTCTCATAGGAAACCAAGAGACGTCTTTTTTTTTTTTTTTTTTTTTTCAAGACGAGCAAACGATAACGTACATAAAAACATGTATTACATCTTGAATATATCTTTGTACTTTTTATCGCGAGCGTTTTTACCAGATATCTTTTTACTTCGCACTCGATAATATCAAAATTTTCAGTAAATGTAGTATTTATCAATATGCGCGATTGTCTCGCAAGATTTGATCGTTGAAACAATGACGACGTTAAGTTCTTGCGGCTCTTCTCGTAATGACGCAAGTGTCTGTGAGAGATCGACGATAACAGGTACTTTTTCTCGCAGTTTATTTCCTTTATTGATTCTCCTTTCCAGACTACATGTCCCTTTGGTGGGACATTCCTTTCCAACTTCTCTGCCTCAGTGTTTCTCTCAGAGATTTTATGTGTACACATAAATTTATTTCACAGACACGCATTCCTTTTTGTACCTGCGCGCGCGGCAATCCGAGAAGGGTTCTTTTCTTCTCCTTCGCGTCATCCTTCTTCTCGGCTGTGAGATATCTCGCGACGGAGCTCGGCCGACACTTCATTATCCATCTCGTACATATACGTGACATGTACTCGCGCGATGAAAACTCGGATTACTTCGCGCTCACACTTTGCGTTTCCCCTTTGGGATTTAGCTCCAGGTAGAAAAACGCGACTCGCCTTGATATTTTGTGTGCCGCGAAGCGCATTGTATCATCTTGTCAGACCTTTATTCGGCCTGGTTAACTCGCTCTGATCAGAGAACATGACAGATCGTTAGAGTCTAGAGAGATGAAAAACAGGTGCTTCTCTCGATCTCCCTTTTCACTTCTCTCTTTTTCACAAAAAAAAAGTAGTACGTACAACGCCTTTTTAACCAGAAATTCCATCTTTTGCCACTCGACCTGAAAAGCCTTGTAAGGTCGCGTCACATACACGCGCACTCACACAAAGTGAGAGATCACGTGTAGGTATATTGTACAAGTTGTCCCAAACGTATCAAATATCCGGACTATTTCATGGAGTTGGAGTCAGTCTTTTCCTTTCAAAGGAAATAGAATCCACGCTATAGAACGTTTATTTTAAAGAAATCTAAATCGATATAGAATTTACTCATAATATTGTAACGCACACAAATTGAGAAAACAATTGTACACGTTGTCTTCAATCGTATATAACAATGTGTTCTTGTTTCACACGTTGATTGTTCGATTCTTCCTTGATTTCAGATGATCATAGGGGAGTATTTTTACGCAAGACACGTTCCCGAACACAAAGCAAATGTTTTGTTCGGATACACTATACCTCCATGGCTGTGGAACGCTTACAGAAAGGTTTGTCTTATCTTTTTTGTGATAATGAATTTTGTTAACTGAACATTTCGTGGTGTCATTGATTGCTCTAATTAGAAAAGTTGAGATAAGATGAAAGAAAAAACTTTTACTTTTCTTTCACCTACTTTGTAATTTTTTTACTTTTTGAAAAGTAAACAAGAATGTTACGCGCGGTATATAAAATTGCATAAGTCTTCATTCTAATCTAAAATGGCAATGTTGTTGTTTTTTCACAGATTGGCATTTTTGGTTTCGGCGCAGCCTGCACTGTTTTATTCACGGACATCGGCAAATACACGATCGGCCGGTTACGTCCGCACTTCATGAATCTCTGCGTGCCAAGTGTTAATTGCAGTTTACCCGAGAATCAGTATAAATACTTTGAGAATTTCGAGTGTCTAGCAACAGGAGTATCGGCCAACTTGCTGAAGAATGTCAGGTGAACCTAATTTTTCAACACGCATTTCTGAATTTCATCTTAAACGACACGATATCATCATCATCCGCCGCCGCAAATACAAGATCTGCATTCGATCTTTTCGACGCGTGAAAGTTAGAGAGACGCGCGCACAAGTGACGTGTATCAATCGTAAATTTTATCGCGCACTTGTGGGCGATACATTGGCAGCGTTTATTTAGCGTCAGTGTATATAGAACGGAACGTTACAATATACATCGCGCGCGCGGGTTCTTTGTGGTTGCTTTATTCTCGGGTCTCGATAGCACGGCGAAACCAGAAGGCATCCGGGCAAAAGAGATCTCTCTCGGGCGTAATATATCGTGCGTGAAACCATCGGAGAGAGAGCCCTGCGTTGGTTCGCGTGACGGTAACAATTGCGCCTGGGCAATTACGAGTCACGGGCGAGGCGTGTGCGATTAAACGAACACGAGAGAAGGGATTCGTTGCGTTTCGGTATTTTTACTTCATTAACGGGCCTGGCGGGCCTTGGCGCTGTGTATGTAAGTGATACACACAAGGACTCTGCGAGAGAACACGAAACGAAACGGTAATTTGCAATCAAAGGGGACGAACGCGGAAAGACAACGCGACTGTCGTCTTAAATCGATTCGATACGCCGACACGCTTGACTTTCATTAAACGCTCATTGGATTATCAGTCGTTTGCCCGTTTGTCCCGCCTACTCTTCCCTTTATCGAGTTATTTATACGCGTGCTTTTTAATTACAACAGCATTCGGTCGGTTAAGTTTCTCGCAAAAAACAAATCGGTCTCTCGTTTCCCTGATAAGGGATAGCTCGAGAGAAACGTTTTCTCACACAGAGAGGAACGAGGTGTGCGAATTTGTTAATTTGTGTTTCTCTTGGACAAATCACAGGAATCCTCTTACACTTTTACAGTAAGTTTTCACGAAAACTGATCGAATAATCTTACACAACATCTGAACTAAATATTTTTCTAAAAAACATTAACATTATTTTATCGGTTTGCTCTGGATTTTTTCTTACGAAATTAAAGCAAAATAAAAACTTTGTGAAAAAGGAGTGAAATTTTCTGTAAAAATGTTTCGTATAAAAATAATAATGTACTTTCACTTCGTTTTTGTTTTTTTTCAATCTTGTTAACGTTATTTAAAGCCAGTGAAATTTAAGCTCTGACGCCGGGGTACTTCCTGAATTGAATACTCCCGCGTGCGGGCTTTGTCGTCGGATAATGACACGGAAATCTTTTTGCGCGCATCCCGGATACGCGCGCGTACATTCAAGCGCAACTAAAAAGGGGAGGCTGGTCCGGTTTTAACGGATGTACGAGTGCGCGCAAAAAGGGCCACAATATACGCACGGCAAATGACACGGAACAGAACTCTCGAGTTCTGCAGGCGAGATTCGCACGAGATTCGCGCCAAATCGTGTGCAATTTCCCCCTCCCGCTTTTCCGACGAGAGAAACGTCCGAAATATTTCTGTCTACACATTCCGCTCGTTGTACAGTGAAACAACGCGATTCGGAAATTCACACGTTCCCATTTCTCCGTTTGTTTTCCGAACGGTCGGTTAAGCCGAGAGATCTATCTGCCGCGAAATCCAGACATGTTTACGCGCATCAAGAGGGAGAGATGTTCCACCGATTTCTTTCCGTTCGTTTCTTTTTCGCTTCTCCTATACCGCGTATTTCGTCTGCGATCTCTGCCAATAGCGCGCTCCGATTTCGAGATAGCGCGTGATCAATTAGTCTTTATGCGTTTGAAATATATTCTAATAAGGACACATTTCCATTGACCGAAAAAAAGTTCACATGGTTCTAAAAAAAAAAAAAATACTTAGTTTTCGAGAGGAATTTTATTATTTTATTTATTAAACTTAATAAAAGTTATAATGTGTCAAACAGTTACGAAGCAATTCAACAGAACAAGCAATGCAAATAAACAAGACGAAGTTGAACAGAAGCAAAGGGAAACAAAATAAACACGAGACAGAACATTTAATCATCAAATCAACGTTGTGGTGACTATCCAAACTTGTGAAAAATCTTTAATGAAAAGTTCGACAAAACCTCTAAAACGTTTTTCTCATGAATTTTTTTCACGTTTAATTAATAGAAATACGTTCCTAGAACATTTTACACCATTTGAAATACACCTTTTGTATACGATTGTGAAATACGATCGTGCGCTTCCTCGTGTACTCGGAAAATTCGTTACATGTCTGGTTGCTTCACTCGAAGAAGAGTTTCTTCTTCGAGTTGGACGCGTGAAAAGTTATAACATATTGCGATCAATTACATCCACTCGGGAAACCCCGCGATGTTCACGCAACGAAACGCATTCGATACGGTTGCCGCGGGTAACTAACTTTAGCACTTCGCAAGATTGCATTTGGTGGCATCGGAGAGAGAGAGAGAAAAAGCGCGGACGACGAGGTTTCTGAAGAGCGCAGCTCACGGGAGTCGGTACCTTGTTTTTACGCGTCTGGCAATTTTCGCTAGCAATTTGCCAGCGGAATGCGAAGAGTCACAAAGAAGACGAAAGGAGCGAAAAGCCGGCGGAGCGGAGGGCCTGGAGCACGAGATAAAGGGCTCCAGCTGGGATAGGTCGTGCGGCGAAACGCACGAGGGATTATGCACGGCTTATTACTCGAAATAACATCGGGACCCACCACCCGGAACGCGTGCATCATTATCTCTTAGAAGTCGGGAAAACACGTTTAAAACGCACACCTGCGACAAGGCCGAGATTTTACGATGATTCATCGCGCTCGGATATTGGAATGGACTTTTTGCAAAAAGAGCAGCGCGTTTTATTATAGATCAGACTTTTCTCTCTCCGAGCGTGATTTTGTAAGACAAATGAAACGTTACCTTCCTCAAAGTCTTGAAGGAAAGATTGCGCTAAAATACAAAATGACGAATTGCGCGGAATACGATTTGCAAGACATGTTCCGAATAATTTTATTTTAACGAGGAAAAAACAGTGTAAAATATTTAAAAGATCTACAGCTCTTCCTCCTTTTGCTAATTATTTCAATATTAAAGAAATTACAGAGATGTGACAACGAATAAAACATTTTCCCGGACATTTGTCAAACTGATGGGACGTGCGGTAAAACTAGGTGTTTAATTCATCCTTGGTCGTGTTCTAGTGCTAACGACTTCTCAATGCGTGTCAATGTCAATATAGTCGAGTCGCGTGTAGTGCTGTCAATGCCACACCGAAAGCGGCCTGGCTCGGAAGCCGTGAGATTGACAGAACGCAGAGATAGACGTTGGAATCGAGGACGATTCCAACGTTCTCTCTCTCTCTCTCTCTCTCTCTCTCTCTCTCTCCACATTCGAGATAGTCTCTCGGTTGGTTCCAGAGTCCGCGCGAAAAGCCGCCGCGATTCACGTCCTCGCCAGAAGCGTTTAGATGTCAGCTTGCGTCATGTGCGTTTACTTATCTTTTCTCTTTCCTTTTTTACATATTGTCGTCTCCGTTCTTCCTGTGTGACGAGGAAGACGAAAGTAAATAAGCCAAAAAAAGATACGGTCTTGTGTGTGGTGTAATGAGGCCGCCAGTACATACTCTTTCGATATTACGTACACGCGTACTCGATCGTATCGCGGGTCATCTGCCCTTTGCTCATTCGCGCGCGGCTGCCAGAAAAAGAGAAAGAGAGAGAGAGAGAGAGAGAGAAGAGTGAGAGAGGACAATTTTATGCGTAAAAGAGATTTGAGGAATCGAGACGTGATAAAGAAACCAAACAGAGAATTCATTCATGCTCCCGTCTTCGTCGTAGCCTTCGAAGGAACCGCGACGAACGAAGGGAAGAAGAGAGAATGAAAGAGAAAGAGAGAGATGAAACGAAAGAATAGGCTTATCCCACGGCCCTTTTTATTTGTCCGTCACTTGCCACTTAGCTGCGTTCCTTGTTGATTCATGAAAATTCACGTAAACATACATTTTGAGGGAAGACGGTGGCTGCTTTTCGCTCGCGTTGATTGCCGCTATGTGCCCTATCATTACGTTCCTTGAGTTTGAGTGTACGCGTTGAGTGATATATAAGGCACCTTTGCAACCGATGATTTTGACTCTAACGATAGATCTCCTCTCTTCAGTTTTTTCAGCTTTTCACGCACGCACGCACGCACGCATCTTGACTAAATCCGTCGAGAGAAGTCTGAAAATAATTTATCAACAACAATTACGGAATAACACTCATTAATAACCACGTTACATTGCATATACCGAGCGGAAAACTGAATGAAACGCAAAAGTCTCGCATAACTTCGAACAGTTCCCCCGAAGACGCGCGTGTCTCTCAAAGCACGAGAGGGCATAAATATCAAGTCTCTCTCACAGTTCTTGTGTTTTTTT
>QVOB01027958.1:0-12054 GCA_014839585.1 Pseudomyrmex concolor | reverse complement strand
AAAAAAAAAAAAAAAAAAAAAACTATAGCAAGTTAATAATACAGCAAGTATTATTAACTGTCGCGCACGTAACGTGCTCGATAGTATTTTCGAATTACAGATGCGCGACGCAAAAACGACGACGTCACAAAATATCAACAATATTGCTAACAATTTGCTTACAAATTTATATTAAAAAATCTGATTTTCAAGAAAAGCAACAAAAAAACTTTCTTAAGAAATTCGTAAGATTTCTCTCGAACTTCGGATTTCACGAGAAGAGAACAGGAGCTTGCAAAATTCAGCTCGTACAATACCTACTCCGCGCGTGTGTGTTCACAGTCTCGTAACTAGACACAGTCGTACAAACAATCAATATTTTAGTAACGAGAAAACGAAAGATTATACATGTGGCACTATTTCGGTTTGTATAATTTATGTATACGTGGCCTGAGTTTCTATATTAATTTTCTCTTGACTAGACTCGGTTTGTCGATTACAATATCGTGTTCGCAATATCAAAGTCATTCTATTTATTCTCGCGCGAAACTACTATTTCCTCCTCCCTGTCCGTAAATGGGAATCGTCGACTACCTCGATTCTCGGCCAACAAATTCCGTTCTTTGGACTGAGTATCGCGAGTTATGTACAATAAAAGCTTGTTCGTAAAGCAAACGTACTCTGTGTGCAATGTCAAGTCTTCTCTACTATTGCGATATACACTCTACCAAATGTTAATATACAAAAAGCTAGGTTGAACTTTCTCTTCTTTTTCTCAGGAGAGTTTGAGATACGGGAAATCAATTAGTGCGCGAGATGTTTCGGATGATTGTGAGCAACGGTGCAAAATAATAAATACATGTCGATATAATGTATGTGATTTGATACAAACATCGAATACAAATATGTATGTTTCTCGTTTTTTTTTTTGCTCCTCGAAAATGATCGAAATGATCTTCATTCGTCTCTCGCATGTGTTTCCAGCAAGCTCGATATGCAAAAAAAAAAAAAAAAAAAAAAAAAAAAAAAAAAAAAAAGAAAATATTAATGCTAGAGACCATACACAGCTGTGTACAACGCGTTTTTTCGATCGCTATTATCGATTATTCGCTGCTGACCGATAATGTGCTTGTTACATCTCGTGCAGAATTAGATTCGCACGCCGATGAGGATATTTTTATTTGGATGAGACTTGGTCTCTATTCCGTAATGCGGTCAGCAGCAGACAGGTTTCATGCCACTTTTTTCTTACTGGTCTTCTTACTGCGGGGCAAGGTAGCGAAACTCGTTATCTGAAATATAAAAGTATGTAACGTTATTGCGTGTTCTTTGTCAGTTTTGTTGTCGAATGATGGCGTGTCGTCAATTTGTTTGCCATTTTTTTCAGCAAAAAGTAGTCAGTGACATAAAAGCACAGTTCAGCGAGTGAAAGGCTTAGAGTGAAACTCTCAGGTGTATATCACGTGTGTTATAAAAGTCAATTTTACAAAATGTAAGTAGTAAAGCTAGAAATCCTCGAATTTTAAAGAAAGTTATTCGTATAATATAATTCGGGAAATGTTACGGATTAATTACATGTAAATATTTACATATCGAATAACATTACATGCTGGAAAGGGAATGTTAAAAGTTACATGTTATAATTTAAAAAAAGAAATCAACAAGGCACTCAGAAACGTAGTCTCCATACGATCTTAACGGATCGGTCCACATCTCTTCTTGCCGGATTTCTGGATTTCATTTCATAGGATGCAGTAGGTATCTATAAAATGTGCGAGAAATGGAAGGAGAAAGAACAAGCTTTGTTTTTCGACAATTTCGAAACCGTCAGACAAAAAAAAAAGTAAATAAATAAGCATAAATAATTTATTTGATACAGTTGAAAAAGTTAATTATGAGAAAATGTGTGTGTGTGTTTCTTTCTAAATAATATCGGTTATAATTTCTTTCCTGTCATTGTGAAGCAGCGATATCTCCGAACCGGATTTATTTTCGACATTCTTTTCGCAATTGTCAGAATTTTCCACATTCTTTTTGTCATCCACTGCTTTATTCGCGATTTTATTTTCAAGATCCGTCTTGACATCGTTCGAAGTTGCGAGCGTAACATCCAATTTTTCAACAGAAGGAGAATAATTTATATTTATGTCAGAATTTTTAGTACTGCCCTCCGGTCTCAACGGGATCTCCTCCACATTCATTTCCCGCTTTGCGGTTGATAATTTCGCGGAACCGTCCGCGTACACCTGGGACCCGATACTGTTCGATCTCGACGCGGATCCGCTGGTTTCAGAAAACGTGGAGCTGGAATCCTCCTCTTTGGAAGAGACTTCGTGTTGTTCCTTGTGAAAGGCATTGTGAAAGATGTTTTTCGGGATCGTTAATAATTTAGAAAAGCCCTCCTTCGCGCGCAATCGGGACTTCTTCTTTTTCTTTGTCGAATCCGATGCGTGCGCTAGAAAAATATCTTTCGTAACGTCCGCGTTCGAAACCGTTCTCAACGTTCCGGTTTTAATGACCAAAGTAGCCTTCAAAGCGTTTTCAGATTCAATTTCATCTTCGTTATTTATCGCCTCGTTGCCCGGCGGAGTTTTCGGAGCGAGTTTTTTGTGATACTTCCCCGCGCGATTATCCCCGTCAAGATTACTCGACGAACTTGGCGTGGGAGAACGTTGAATCTCACTATCGCGAGATGACTTATTGTCCGATAAATCGTCAATTTTCATTTCCGATGACACACTTGAGTTGTTATGCTCGTTGTTGTTTTCGATCGCAATTGCATTCTCCGCCAATTTTTCTTGAGAGGACACGATGTTCGTTATAGCTTTGTGCGCATCGTCTAACAATTGCTTTAGTTCGTCAATTTTTTCCTGACAAATTTCGCTGGTTATTTGCTCGCGATGATCAACAACGGTGGGGGGAGTCGAAGAAGAGAGAGAATCTTCACAACTGTTTTCCGACTTGTTATCGATATGTTTGAGCAGCGTGTTAGACTCATTATCATGATGAAAATTCGATTCCTCTATTGACGTATCGATGTTTATTTTGTCCGGCGTGCTTTTTGTCACAGGTATCAACACATTTTCCATCGAGATATTTTTTATCTCTACGGTCTGTATCGTCTGCACATCTGCTTGAACCGGTAAATCGGTGTCGACAAAATCGCCGCTCGATTCCGTCGACGACGACGATTCTCTATCTTCGCTTATTTTCGCTACTGATTGATTATCGTTCGCGAATTTATCGGCGGATTCGCGTATCGGACGGTTTTTACTAATCTCGGAAAACAATAGCAAAAGCTCGGCTGCTTGTTCGGGAGTGAGAACGTTCAAGGACGACGGGAGGGAAATGTTTTCGGGAAACGGAAGAACGATGCGGTCGAAATCCTCGTCCCTGTCCTTCATATAAAAAAAAAAAAAATTACGTATCATTAAAACGTGTTAAAACGACTAGTGCATCGTCGACGAAACAATGTGCAATTTTCTCACGAACGAGCGACGACGTGTGTGTACGTAACAATTATTGATTTCTACATTACGCTACTTTTTTTTATCGGCTTACTTCTGGCGTCTTCTTCGTGGTTGAGCGCGGCTTCACGCGCGTCTTCGCACCGACGCTCGATGTTCTCATCAAGGAGTCGCCATGAGTACGCTGAGACTGTAGCGCCTCGCCGCTGCTATAACCGCTAGATATGTCGTCCGAAGACCTTATATTTCTACGTGTGCGGAAAAAGAAAACGACTAGTTATCATCGATATTCTTTATTAAATAACGAACGTGGCCTCTCTACTGTTGGAAGTGCGCGAATTATGCACGTTGGCCGATAGACGTACGTACGTTAAAGTGCTAGCTACGTGTTCCCTAGGCCGTGATTGTCGAACATCGACATCCACCTCGGAAAAATACATCTCCACTCGGGACGCATTGCTGCTGGACTGGGTCCTGCGAGGACTGTAGCCTCTTCTGCCGGCGTGCTCTCTTCGACGAGGTTCAACTACAAAAGTATAATCACAAAAACTTTTTATTTGTTCCTCAAAATTAAGTTCCTCACAATTCCGAGGTCTCTTGGCCAGCACATCTTGTTTCGAAAGTTTGATCATATTCATGCACGTCTACAGATGCGTATGAATATACACAAAGAGTAATTGCAAAATTAATGATATAACAATTTGCAAATCTGTCCGGTTATTATGTAAATTTGAAAGTTAACGTTCATTCCCCCCTCTACTAAAAATATCGATGATTTTATTTAAGCGAGACGCGACACGCGCGCGAGGACTCAGTTACCTTCCATGTCTATCTCGTCACGCGCGTCGGGTGTGTTTCTATTTTCGTCCTCCTTCTCGCCGGTCAGATCGCTCAGACTGTAACTCTTCCTTAATTGTTGCACTAGCCCTCCTCCACCCTAGAAAACAAAATCGCTTGTTATGGACGCATCTCTCACGAGGAATAACGAGATCGTCGTTACCTGTGTTACGCGAAAATTAAAGTACCAGCTTTTTTTCTCTATCGAGAGAAATTCGGTTGATTTTAAATAAATTAAAATAAAAAAGAAAAGAACGAAATAAAAAGTCTTACCAACGAAAAAGATGTTAATGTGTTATCTCTGCCCCGTGTCACCGGTCAGAGGCGAGTCTCTCGTCTCTCCTCCCAAATGTTCGTGTATATACGCTTTTTTTTCTGTTAAACATGCGCTGTCCACGCGACGATACATGAGTAAATTAAATGATGATGCCCGTATTACATGATGTCGCGTCTGTATAAGCTAAGCGCGATTAGTTTTTTTTTTTATATTAACGTGTGAACTTGCGAGTTTTAAAAAGAATGCGTCTCACTTATCGAGAAAAGAGAGAAAAAAATTAATGCATAAACGATTAAAAATCTCCGGTTGATTTACACGACAAGCGATGTACTAGGAGACAGGAGCAACAAAAATCAGAGGGTCGAAAGCTCTCGTCTGAGTAATATTTTTTATTCGATGAAAGAAATCAACTTATAATAATAATAATAAGAATCAGAATCTTTGGGATCGGTACAAAAAGATCTTACTCTCTAAGCTCGACGCAAAGGGGGCTCGCACGTAAAAATATGACAGCAATAATTCACTGAGAAAGCACCTTTGTTGTTTACGTTCAGATATTTCGTCTTTGTTTCTCCACAAAGACAAAAACTGCACGCTTTTTTGCCGAGTGTATTGATGATTTTTAACAGTTTGCGACCAGAATGCACAAAAAACATGTATATATTACAATTTAAACGATTGCAACCGCCATAATACACGTAGATAGTTTCAAATGCTACAATTATGCTTAAAACTGTGTTGAACATCATATATATATGTTGTACGAAAAGCAACAACTCAACTATCACACACAAGAATACATTCGTAAAAAAATTGCGTTGCTCTTGAATTTACGCATCTCCGTAAACAAACTAGCATGTCGAACAGCAATAAACAAGTTTTATCGGCGCTGCATCCGATAAAAGATCTTCATTCTGTTCGCTCGTCAATACACACAAGAGAATGAGTTTTTATTGCTACATGTTTTTATACGTGCGCGAGCGGCATTTTCGTGCTAAAAACACGCGCATTTTAAGTTGCACTCACGTTTTTATCGGTAACTCTGCGGGTGAAACGCGAAAACGAAGATGACAATGGATACACACGAACAGCTGCAACGACGATACAAAAGGGTTCCCGTTACAAAGTGTTTCTCACTCTTTTTGCGCTTTATTTCGTTTTCCTATTCTTACCAAAGTATGAAAACACATCCATCTTGTTTTAAGAAATAAATTGGAAAAAGTGTGAGCAACACGAATAGAGATCTACTCTGATGGCGATTATACTAATGACAATTATACTAATGCGCAATTGTTCGTTTTCAGATAGCACGTTATTTTGACGTTCCAAATTGGCCATTTGCTCAGCGTTTTTATGACGTAAAAGTATCGTGAAAGTATTAAAAGTATTTGGACGAAAAGTATTTATATTAATAAATCATAATTTACTCTAATCTAGCGCATATTAAAACAATAACAAATAAAAAGAATTACAACAAAAAGAAAAAAACGTAACATAGCGGATTGAATCTCGATCTTGTAACCCATGTACAGACATAGGCGTTAATGTTAAAATTGCATTTTTTTATGTTGAAACAGCACAAAAAGTTCGAAAGACGAAAAAGATATCTGAAAAAATGATTAAAACATTTTAAACGTCTTTCAGATATCTTTACGACGTATCTCGAACTTTTGTACTGTCTGGCAAGATATTGTTTTTTGAGGCATTATTCGTACAATTTCATGTACCAATCTATCAATCCGTCTTTGCTCCTATCCTACCCATTTTGGTCTGATAGAATTATTTTTATTATTTTTCATTATTTTTTTTATTTAATTATTATTTTAACGTGATTGTTTAGAGAGCCAATTATTGTCAATTATTTACAAATGTACACGTAAAAAAATATGATATATATAATACTTTTAATAACGTCAGAAATTTGTGTGACATCAAACTGTCATCATTTTTTACGTCATAATAATGTCAATTCAGGATGTCAAAACGGACGTGTGCTTGCTACCCGAATCTCGTTGCGTTGACGCGCGATTTTCGCATCGCTAAATACTTCTCTCTCTTTTTCGTAGAAGCAAATCACAGAAAATCTGATGTATCAAACACACGAAGTAATACTCGAAAATTAATTCCTAATCACACTAACGAGTCGAATTAAGTCTAAGAGAGATTCGATGTCTTTTTTTTTGTGTAAACCCTAATTTTATACATTTATACACACACGTACAAAAAAAGATAATAAGAAAAAAAAACACTTTTATTAAAGTCATGTAATACTAAATGACACGCGTTAGCTAGTCCTAAGTAACTAACTGTTGTAGCTGCAACATCACGCAAAACTTATATATTATATATAGAGAATATAACAAAGATATACAATAAAAAAAAAAAAAAATCATATAATGTGAAAAAAGAATGTTAAGTGACTCAGAGACGTTTTATTAGTTAGATTTATTTTCAAATAGAATCTGTGTGTTATGACGCAATTCCTCTGACAATCGATTGTTGACATCGTCTTTGATAACATCATTAACGCTAATACCATGTGCACACAATATGACGAAAACTATTGAGATATCATTGTGACGGTGCAATCGATTATACTTAAGACTTTGTTAAGGACTTGAGTACATACTTCAGCAGCTACACAGTCGAATAAAGTAGTTTTCCTGTATTCGAAAACTCAAATCGATAAAATCTGCCGAAAACTTTTTCTCTTTACACGTCAAAATCTATGTTTGACAACAGATATCCTGTGACAATTGATCCAAGATAGTTGCATCAATTTCGTGATTTAATTGAACCAAGAAGTCAGATCAATTTATCAATCTGTTAACCAAAAGGGAAATTTTCGACGAATTTTGCCAAGTTGTATTTCTAAATGTTAGTGGTATCACGTGGAAAAACTAATTTGCGATGTAAGTGTGCGAGACAACAATCTTACGCAATTTTTCGTCTCTTCGACGTCGTAGTTCGAATATATAACTGCGGAAGTACTCAGGGGCCTCTAACGATAAGATACGCGTTATCGGCACAATTGCTTAAATCGAAAACGAAGTATACGTGAAAAAGTACAAAGATCGACGGATTTCTTACCTTGATCAAAATGTATCTGATTAAAATCCCAGTATCCGTTTGTTGTAAGAAGAGTAATTTCAGAAATATTTCGTTTCCAAACAACAAGAATTTTTATATATGTATAAATTTTTATCGTACAAAACCTATCGTTATCATTTCGGCTTATACTACTAATATATCAACTTTTGTTTGTCGCTTGAAAATGTATTGCGCGTTATATACAGTTAAACGATCACAAAAATGTAATTTTCACATTTTTATAAAAGACATATCCAAAGAAGATTATCTGTAACATATTTGATAAAAATCTATCGCAAATTCGCGACAGAAAATTCTGCTTGCAAATTTGTATAAAAAAATTCCAAAAAAAAAAAATAAAAATTAACAATTCGTAACTTAAAAAAAATCAGTATAAAGTGTACAATACAGAAGATTCTGTCATCGGTCCGATTTTTTTGTTTTTTTTTCGCATAATAACAAATGTCGTTACTCGTATATATAATCCAGATACAAATTACACGCAGTCTCTCGTCTTCAACGAGAAGTCACCTAGTGCCCTTAGTGGCATCACCGCCGATTCACTTCGGTCTGTTTCCGAGATTTTAAGCGGTACAACCTTGTTCCATTATCTTAAACACACTTTTGCTCTTCTATCAGTTAGCAAAGTTGAAATCTGCATCGCTGAAGTCGTCATCATAGACTTGTTTCGGCTGTTGGCGACAGGCACGTGTCTTCTGCTGTCTGGTGGGCGCGGTGACACGCTCCTTTTTGGGTTTCCGCGTTTTTTTCGGAGGATCTTTCTCGGGCGTTTTGAACACGGGCTTCTTCTCCTCGTCCGACTTCTCCTCGTCTGACTCTTCGGCGTGCGGTTCCACATCCGCCACATCCGCCTCATCCTCCGAGTCATCCGTTGTCGATTGATCGTAGTATAGCCAGTGACTTTTCTCGTCAGTATTATTGATTAATACATCGCACTGTTGATTAGCACACGGCATGTAGTTCTCGCTGCCGTCCGGAGAGTCCGTCTGGCTGTTTAACCTCGTCGCCGAACTGGGGTTGGCTAAGCTAGAAATCGCCAGGTCTGATGGGCGATCGGGGAGTGAACTCGTCGTGGACGGACATAAGATCGAGAGATTCTGTCGTACAACGCCAATTTTGTATTCCAATATTTTTTAAAGCCAATTTGAGTTTTAAGAATTTTGTTTTCAACGACAATTTACAAAGTTCGCCCAGTAATTTGGCGAGTTATTGTGATAAAGTTCGTTGTTCTTACGGATCAGTGGCGGAATTTTGTTGTGTGGTTGACGACGTTTCGGTGTAGACAGATTTCTTAAGCAACACGACACAGTGGTTAAGGCGATGATCGGGCGGCGGTTAAGTGCGTAATTCGGTGTTTGCCAATGGGTGGTTTTTGTGGATGGCGATGATCGGTTTTTGATTAGACGGTAAGACGGCGATGCAGCAGACAGTGAGAGGACGATGGCGTGCGGGAACGCGGATGGGACAGAACGAAAACAAAAAATCAAAAATACGTAAAAATTATTAGTGGGCGGCAAACCGGAGGGCGGGAAGTTGGAAGTTTTATGCGTAATCAATGTGTGAAAGCGACAAGTTGGTTGAGTTACGAGATCGCACGAGACATTTTACTTGGTTACAATTTACGTATTACGTGTATAATTTACATTTCAATTAATATTCAATAACGAATGTGCGCGTAAAATAAAAAATAGCTAAAGCGTTAAATTAAAAAACAGTTTTCGAAATATTTTCTTAAAACACTTTTCTTATCTACAACATAAATTGTCCTCAACTATCACACGTAACTTTTCGTCGATGCGTCCTTCGAGAGAACTAGATTCTATTAACGAATCTCTAAGCGAAGAAAAAGTGATAACGATAGTTTCGGAACATTCTGTACGACAACGATGTACTTCTTTCGACATTCACGTAAAATCTTACCTTGATAGCAGTCTGCATTAGAACTGTGGTGGCGTAATTCACACCCTTGGTGCCGAGATGCAACACCGCCGTGTAACCCTGCTCGGTCGCGCGTGCCAGAGCTTCGTCGATCTCGGCCTCGCGGCGTATTAGCGCGGGATGCACGAATCGTCGATAAAGAATGCTGGAGCCCTTAGTAGCCGGACTCAGCAGCCACAATACCAGGATGATTTTAATCTCATAGTAAAACGGGAACCTACACAACAGACACATCGTGGCGTGTAAAATGTTCGCACGAGCCAACGCGAGGCTTGCTTTTCCCTCCCTCTTGGCGTTGAAAGAATAATAATACAGATGAGATGCAAGCGCGTGTACACCGTGTGATTTCTTATATGCATCCAGTAATTACTCGATTCAATTAGCGAGACGAAAACTTCAAGTATAAAAAAGCAGGAGCGTGGAGGAAAGCGCGGCTTTCGAGGAATGGTATCGGGCATTTCGATGCCAGAAATACGCGAGAACTCGTTTCCTTCTTGGTTGTAATTCGAGTATGAGGGGAGATCTGGCACGATGTTCTTCCCGACGACGAGCAGGCAAGGAAGAGAGAGACAGAGATAATAGGAAACGAACGAAGGAGAGGAACGAAGCGGACGAGCACAGAAAGAGAGAGAGAGAGAGAGAGAGAGAGAGAGCAGAATCCTCAGAAGTGCATGTAAGCCAATATCTATCTCGGCCGAAATTAGACTTTTGGAATTTCTCCGTGGCGAGAATGACGGCTTTCAGACCGCGCGGTCCGCAGCTGGTTTATTAACCTCTCGCTTTTGCCCTCGCGCGCGATTTCGAAGATTCAACGATAACATCGCGGGGAATATATGATCGTATTTGAATCAAACGTGATGTAGGATTCTACAAATTACGTTTTTCTGTAATAGACTATTATATCTTTCTTACCAAAAACTAAAGAAGACGTCGGTAAATGTTTCCGCGCATGTAAACAGCGCGAACACGATCCAATACATCATCCATTTGACCTGAAACCAAAGAAATTCTAGAGCATCGGATTAGCGTACAAAAAATAGGGCAGGGAATGTACTCGCGTTGTGTCTTTTTTCTCTATCGTATGGAAACAATAAGAAAACTGGATACAAAAAAAAAAAAAAAAAATATAGAGAGATACGGAGTATGTATAAAGCACGTGCATAATTTACACTACTTGATCAAGTATAACAACACAAATACACCGAGATTTGTCTTTAAAAAACTTTTTCTTCAAAAATTTATTCTTTATTAAATCTAAAATATTTATCTTTCGTGATTTCTCCGCTTATCGTTAAAATGTTAAATTTATAAAAAAAAAAACATGTTTATTGTATTTCGTCATTTTTTCTTCAAAAACCTTTTGTTAAAAGCGAATTCGAATCAATTGGTGTACTTGTTCGTGTTATATAATTTTTCTATCATAAAAAAAATAAACGTTTCGATCTTCTTCGGCACATACAAATCTGTGTAACAAAAATTAAATATTGCGTCTCTAAAATTCTTTTTTTTTATTTTCTTACTCACATATTCCTTGACGTTCTTCGTACGCACCGCCTTGTACGAAGCGTACGCCGGATATAAAGTACCGAAGACTAATCTGAAAATCGGATAAATGACTCTGTAAATAAGCGGGCGCGGTGACATTATCGCGAGGAGCACGATCAACAATCCGACGTTGTTCAACGTCATTTTTATGGGGAACGGGTGCAGCCACAACTGGCACCAGGCCATCGCTTGTCTCGCCAGAATCTCGCCGATTCCCGTTTTGCCGATTATCGCGATCGGCAATTCGTCCGATCGCGGCTCGTCTTTGATGATATCCATCGTCGATTGGTGGTTTATCTTCGTCCCCATCGCGACGTCGTCTCTTTATTTCTCTCTGTCTCTCTTTCTCTCGCGACGGGAACGTTTTTCCGTTCGCAAAATCTTGAACTCTTTCGAAGACTCTGCGACGATCCTCGAACCAACACGACGAGTCCAGCTGCAACAAAAACGAAATAACAAAAATTATACGCGACTGATATCGTTAATGTATATTGTAGTTACAAACGCGCACAGCTCGAGACCGGCTAAGAGACTTGTTTAAACGGAGCTAACGTGAGTAATTTAAGCCGTCTTCAGTAAAACCGACTGTCGGGCTCGTTAAGGATTTGATGAGTCGATTGGAACAGGTATATATAGAACAATTGTTCTAAAAAAAAAAAACTACTTAACGCGTTCTCTTCATCGTTTATTAACACTAGAACTACCACAGAGGTCGAAATAACTTGTTTGGAATTTTGTTATAATTACACAGTTTCAAAACATCTTGGTTTTAAACAAGAAATATATCGCGTAAAAATAAACTTGACTGTAATAATAGAATTATCGTTAGGCATATCGCATACCAAAGAAATATTTTGATGAAAATAGTTATAATTGTAATAAATAGTTAATTTGTTCACA
>QVOB01027957.1:0-11738 GCA_014839585.1 Pseudomyrmex concolor | reverse complement strand
GAAATATTCATATATATATATATATATATGAATATTTCATATATGTATATGAATTTTTTCACTTTTATATATATATATATATATACTCATATATGTATGAGTACGATGATGACGACTTCAATAACTATCACAAAAATTTCCAAACTAAACTATGTGACGTACCACTTAACAAGTCATCATGTAAATTAAATTTTTTTAAATTGTAAATTAAACGATATTAGCGCATCTCTTTAATTACAAGAGCAGATAATAATAACATTATGCCTACGAGATATAAACAAGATATACACGACAATTAGATATTGTTTGCTATTTGTTTTTGCAAAATGTCACTCTTATGAGATAAGATACATATAAAATATTCCGACGACAGTTTGATTACAGTGTACATAATACATTAAATATTCGTCGTCGCTCATTTTATCCCATGTTGTAAATTACTTTAGCACGGTGGATCATCTTCATTTCAATGTATTCGATCTAATTAATATTAATTTCTTAGTAGCGATATTTTTGCAAAAATGTTTTAATGAAGATAGATGAAATCAAATGAAGAAGGGGGGAAAGAATCTTAATGTGAATCGACTCGGTTGGGTTAGGTGTTGTATAATCGACTTATAATTAAAGGATTTGCAATTATCGGAGATTATAAATACTTGTGTAATAAGCGCGCATAAGATTACATTATAAATTCGATAAAAGAAAAAAACAAAGCAAAAAGTTACTCGTTACTGATAATCAAGAACTAGAAGATGCCGCTGATGATAATGATCATCAAAATTATAAGGCAATAAATCGCAATAATTTCAAAGTAACAACAAATCGCAATACGCAATTGCAAGACACGCACGTGAGAGAAATTACGCTGGATATTATTCGCTAAAAATCAAGTCAGATTTTTTTGAGTAACACACTTGTCTGAACCTTCGAGATGCATTGTCGTCTCTTTATTTTCTTTTTAATGTAATTTTATATTTTTTAATCAAATATTCTTTTATCAAATCCGCGCTAATCAAGTAAGAAGCTAATGTTAAATAATGTTTACGACCCGAGAGATTTTTTTCGCAAATGCGCGCGAGATTTGCATATCCGACATGTTATTTTTTTATCGATTCACCACACATCGCCCGAGGGAACTCAATCGCGTGTGTAATAACTAAAACTATCTTAACTGTTCGCGCGATGTAAACAGATATTTAGCGATAAAATTGCAATTTTTTTTTTCGAACGCGCTAAACGCACTGTGAGAAATAAACCGATCGGTTTCTTCTTTGTTAAAATAATCGCGTCGTCGAAACGCATCGCGGCGAACGGGGAGCAGGATACCGCACAATTAAGCGAGCGTCTCGGACAGGTAAAAATCAAGGTCTATCTCAGCGTATTGCTATTATCTCGTCATCTCGTAAGGCGAACAAGATAGTTGCACACAATACATCGGTAATAATATTTCAACACGGAATATTAATCAGCGAATCTAGCACATCGTGATATAATGAAGGATATTGTAGGCAAACAACTCGCGTTTATTTCGCCGAGGTCGGTCTGTCACGTACGTCAACAATGTTATCTCGATACAACAACCGAAGATAATTCGCGACATTCGGTAATTAAATTTTTGAACAGTTTTGAGAAAACGAAGAGATAGAAATTTCCGTCTGTTTTATACATCGAAACGCGCGTCACTCGATTGATTCGTCGTCCTCCTCGGCACGCGCAACCGATTCGAGTGAAAAGCGCGAGCCGCAGGAGCAGGCAACATCAGTGCTCGCTCGCACCTTTTCCTGACGAGGTCGGATATAGTCGCAGAGTCGCGTTGTTCTTCGTCATCAGGTTCTTGCGTATTGAAAATGGCACGATACATAGAAGACGTGTACTACGAAACTGCCATGAAACTGGCTCTGGAGGCTGCCCAGGTAAGCGAGCATCTTGTCTGATCGGAACGTGTCGATACATCATTATTACGAAGAAGATAATGCGAACAGGAAAACGAAACGACTTAGCTATTTTCGGAAAGACAGTTTTTGCTAGACAACGCCTATCGACCAAAAGCTTATCAATCGGCTCAGGAGCACGGCAGCAGCCGATTGTTTTCGAACCGAAATGTTGACATATCATATATTTAAATATCATATACGTGAGACTTGACGAGTTCTTCAAGACCGAAATAATTTAGTATCTCTGACAAAGATAAGGAAACGTCAAATAGCGTTTTGTTCGCAAAAATCATTCGCAAAGTCTCAAAGGAGTTTAATTTTATGATAAGGCAATGATAAGCGATTTTACTGCGAATGTTAGCATTTACCGCAAATGCGCATCGCAGGAAAATTAAAGTTTGATGTAGAAGTTGTAAAATACCGCGAATCAAGCGATCATAAAGATGAGCGATCAAAACGCATTTTTTACGTTTAAAAACGCGTCTATCTCATGAACTCAACAACAACACAACGTCATAATCGCTGCGCGTTCTATATTATTCTTTCTATACGTGGTATTCGATCGCTCCGATATATATACGCATCTATTTTAGATTCTTCGAAGTTCCATCAACGGTCGCAAAACTGTCGACGAGAAACTGGGAGATTGGGATCTCGTTACCGAGTACGATCGCAAGATCGAAGACGTCATCATCGGCAAGCTTAAACGAGCGTTTCCCGATCACAGGTGATGAATAAGTAACGAATATCCGACGCAAATGCGGAATACGAATGGCGAAATTAAATGGCGATTCTCTCTCGCGCTTATCTCGTCAGATTCATCGCGGAGGAATCGACCAAGGAGTTGCCGGAATTAACCGACACTCCGACGTGGATCATAGACCCGATCGACGGCACCACGAACTTCATTCACGGATTTCCGCACACTTGCGTGGTCATCGGTCTGGCCGTGAAAAAACAAATGGTTCTCGGTATCGTGTACAACCCCGTTCTCGAACAGCTGTTCACGGCGCGAAAAGGACGCGGCGCGTTTCTGAACGGCGAGCCGATCCACGTGTCCAAGATCCAAGGTATATCCGATTTTATTTCTCAGCGATCCGATTTGACAAGATGACACGCGGATGACGAGCAAATTCGGGAGATGAGCGCGACGGATCAAAGTTAAAATTATTATTTCGTAAAAAACAGAACTACGACCTCGAACTACGGAACGACACTTGTTACTTGAATCAAATGCGTTTTTAAACGACCGTGTCGAAACGCATGTGATTCAGAGAAATCACACCGTTGTCTCCCAAAATGTGTTACAAGGACGGAAGAAGAAACGCGCGCGCGCGCGCACGGACATTAATAATAACTCGGCGATCTTCGTCTGTCAAATTAATATATCGACTTTGCAGACTTGTCTAAGGCGCTGGTTTGCATGGAATCGGGTTTTATTAAAATAGACGATCTACGGGAGAAGATGATGGAGAGAATCCAGGCTGTCGTCAGAGCGGCTCAGGGGTAAATAAGCTTCGATACACAATGTTACATAAACGACCTCGGCGATGTCACTTCGCATTGTATCCTTTCTCTCGTGCCATTTATTTCGCTTCGTAGCATCCGCACTCTCGGCGTGGCGGCTCTCACACTGTGCTACGTCGCGCTGGGCATCGTCGAAGCTTATCACATCGAAGGTCCTGGCATTTCGACGTGGGACATAGCCGCAGCGTCTCTGATCATCTCCGAAGCGGGAGGTGTCGTTGTTGATCGTGTAACAGGTGTGTGTCTTTTTTTTTTGTTTTTTTTGTTTTTTCAGCTCTGGTTTTTATGCGCTCGACTGAATTATGCAAAATAAACGCTTCAATTGCCGACTAGAACAATTATAGAAACAGAGGTCGTAAAGACTTTTATAAAACATGGCATGATTCTTGTCATCTCTGTATAATTATTTTGCACAAAAAAAGACCACGTTGTTACACTCCAACGACTGCGAAATATCTACTTCCTCGGTTTTTTTTTTTTTTCAGGTGAACCGATCGACATTATGAAACCAAGAGCGGTGGCCGCGTGCAACGACAAGATCGCCCAGGATGTCGTTCGGATTATTCGCGAAGCCGATCAGCGGGCGGAGATGAGAGCGAAATAATTAATTGACGTCGAGAATCTCTGAAATATGTACTTCAGCGGTCGAAACACGCTAAAAAAAAAAAAAAAAACTTGTAGACCTCGAAGTACAGTCGAGAATGAGTCACGAGGAAAGAGATTGCTTTCCAGAAAGCAGTCGGTTGATCGAATAGAAAATACACGCACAGCTCAAAGTCAAGTTTACGCGGTCAAGTTGCGTAAAAAAAAAAAAAAAAAAACTCATAAGATCGTTAACGCGCAAACAAATAGTAATCTCTCATCGAGAGAGACATGTATACTGCAAACAATAAAATGATTGATTTCCGTAATTCTGTTTTTTTTTTGTGTTAATGCAAATACATTTCATACACCCATTAACCCTCCGCTCGAACCTGTAATCCGCCCGACTTGATTAAAACTAATTGCGCAATTGCGCGATGCGAGCTTGGAATATTATTATGTTTTTGCAATTAAACACGGTGAGATAATCCCGCACAAACGATCCTGCGTATATGATCTCGTCCGTTTCGCGGCCGACGATTAATCGCGGAGTCTTCCTCCGCGACAAAAAGAACTCGCGCGTCTCTGTCGAAACTTTCCCAGGGAAATTCCACGTTCTATTCGCGATGTGTCATCTAATTATAGAAACCAATAGCGCGAAAGACTGAAAAGGCGAAAAAAAAAAAAAAAAAAAATGGTATTTCACGAAAATTACGTGGAAACGGAGACACGGCGAAGGATATCACATCGTTATATCCCCCGGATTCGTTCTCGCACGCAATCAACTTGCGACAGCGTACCTTCCAGCCTGAGAGCTCTGACGTCACTCGCCGACTGAATAAAAACACTTTCGCGATCATCGGCCGCAGATAAGTTTCGGTTCGACCTGCGTTCGACGTTCACTCGCGCATCCGACCTGGCAGGTTGACAACCGAATCCGTTGCTTCGTTCGAACACACAACAGTTGCGAGTTTGAAGTCTCTCCGTTTTTCCGTTACGATCGGCAAAAAAGATGAGCAAAGTGAAGGACCTGGACGAGTGCTACAGAGTCGTCGAGGAGCTGGTCCTGTGTGCGGGAAAGGTGCGTTTATTAACTGCGCGAAAAAAAAAAATGCGACGAGCAAAATATCGCGAAAATTTATGTGTTGCAAAAGTGCAAGATAGCGAGATAATTAGAGATAGGTGCCAAGTCACGAGGTGGCAAAGACATTTAACTCGATTCGATCAAGTGAATGTTTGCTCGCGGTAAACGCGCAAATGCAAATTCGTGCAAATAGAAATTTTTTTAGCAGATACGCGCCGTCGAATATATTGAATATTTCTCGACACGTGTTCTCTTGGAATGTGGAAATACCTTTCTGGAAATACCGTTGCATCGCATATAATGACTCGTGATATTGTTTGAATATTTCAAAAATATCAAAAAGCAATTAAAATAGCAAGTAAAATAAAATAAAACAAAATACAAAACATCATTTATACTGGCTCGATGAAATGTTCATAAAAGTGTTAGAAAATTGATTTTTTAAATCTTGTGAAAAAATTTATACACAATTTTGTGAGACAAATTTATCCTTGCAGATAATAGAAGACAGCATCGACACCAAGAAGAGCGTCAAGAGCAAAGGAATCGATTGGGATCTTGTCACGGAATACGATCGCAAGATAGAGGACAAATTAATAAAACAATTGTCCGTGCGATTTCCATCGCACAAGTAAGTTGATCGGACCGAGAGACGGTCAACGATCGCTACAATGAGACTCGAATGTGTTTTAGATTTATTGGAGAAGAAACGGCGGCGAAGGAAGGTTGTTTGCCGCAATTGACTAACGATCCCACATGGATAATAGACCCGATAGACGGCACGACCAACTTTGTGCATCATTTTCCGCACACTTGCATTTCCGTGGCTTTACTGGTGAACAAGAAAACAGAAATCGGCATAATATACAATCCTCTCATGAGGCAATTTTTTTCCGCGAGAAGACATTGCGGTTCCTTTCTCAATGGCAAGCCCATAAAAACGTCAGACGTGAAAGGTAAATTACAACGTGGAAATACGAGAAAATACAATTAATTTGATATTCGATGTTTTCGCGATGTGCATTTACCTCATTTGCGATTTACCTCATTTAAAGTTAAGAGCAACCTCAGCAAAGATACTGATAATTACGTAATTGTTCTTAAGCATAATTATAAAACTATGCTTGATACATTATGCACCTGGTAAATATGTGATTTCTATATATTCTATATATTATACTCTACACTGTCCTTGTTAAAAGTAAATGTAAGAAATACGCCGCTTAATGGTCCAGTGGAAGGTTATTCAATATCCAAGCACAATCGCAGATTATATTACGCATTGCGGTTGCAATGCATTTAACCGATGCATCCTTCACAAAATCTATTTATCTTGAATGTCACAAGTGTATTACAAAAATCTGTCTGTTTTTCCTATGTTCGAATGGATACTCCAGCACTTGAGAAATTTTTCAAATCAAAACTATCGTATATAAAATATTCAACACGTAAAAATTTGGTTTTCTTTCAGACGTGTCTCAAGCATTGGTCGCCATGGAACCTTGGATAGCAAAAGATCCTCAGTATTTAGCCAGTGTGTACAGCAGAATGCATGCTTTGATACAAGGCACTCACGGGTAATGTATTTTCAAAAGATAAATTTTGATTCAGAAAATCTTACAAGATTTTTTCAAATAATTCGCTACTTACTAGGCAGTTTTGCTGACAGAGTGTTTTTTTTTTTTGTTTTTAGAATAAGATCTCTGGGAACAGCTGCGCTCACATTGTGTTATGTGGCAATGGGAGCTGTAGAAGCGTATCATATTGAAAGCATAGATGCTTGGGACGTTGCAGCCGGAAAGTTAATAATTGAAGAAGCGGGTGGAGCTGTGATAGACACTGCTGGTAAATATCACTCTTTTTTTTGTTTTGTTTTGTACATCTATAAACAGTCCTATACATAATTGTGACATTAAATGCATTTTTGACTTGTAAAATTTTGCTTCATAAAAAAATATCTCAAATTTAAATAGCAGAAATATATTTTTTTCTCAGGAGGAGAACTTGATATAATGGAGCCTAGAGTTATAGCGGCCTGTAATCAGCAAATTGCACAACAACTCGTGGATCTTTTCAAAAGAGCCGATTCCGAGATGCTCAATAAATATTTACATTAATTGCACTAATGTATGTAATTCTCATCACATTACATAATGTTAATGTGTATTATATATATATATCATGTGTGATTTTTACACACTCTTAAACACTCAGTTATTTGTTACATATCTGTATATATTTTTATAGAATAGAATTCATAAATGTTTAATTATTCAGTTCTATTATTTTCAAGATACACCCCCAATGTTCTAAACCATTTCTTTTTTTATATAAATATCTAGAATCTAAGTCTGTGTACAGGCATAATTGCCATAAATAACAAATTTATAATTTTAAAAAGCACATAAAAGATGTTGTATCATCTCTATCAATCAATTTAACATACCTGTGGACCCATATTGGGCGGCATCTGCTGTGGATGAGGGGGATAGCTTTGTTGTTGCGGTGGAGGCTGTGGTGGTTGGCTCATAGGAGGTGCTCCAGGTGGCATCGGCGGGCCACTTTGATAACCCTGTGTGGGACTATGGGGATGATGTTGCGGAGGTCCCATCGGACTGCCCTGTGCATTAGACGGGGACGGTGCCTGCTGAGGAGGCCCCATGGGGCTAGGAGCTTGCGGAGGTGGCATTGGCGAAGACTGTGGCGAGGGGCTTGCCATATTCTTATATTCAATAAAAGATTCCAGTTTTGCTCGGCAAATCACCTCTCCTGAAATATTAGAAGCAGACGTTAAACATCAAACATTTTCGTTCGACGCTGTACAGAGAGAAACACTGCACTTTTCGATAGCTGAAACTAACACACGTCAAACACATATATAGATGTAACATTGACGAGTTGGATTATTTTGTTCCTTTTCGAGCGCTGTTAGCCTCGCGAAACACTCAAGGACGTATTGGGAATCGCTCGTCAGTAAATCGAGACCGAAGTGCATCTCACAAAAACAAAGCCGACAAAAAACCAAGCCGAACGGACGGTCGCTGATGAATGCCGTTTGTGCGGTGTTGCGACGCTGTCCGACTTCTTGCGTTCTACGTACCGTTTTCCAGGATCACGTTATCGTATCGATGACACCGGACTTGTTGTCCACAGCTATCATTCTACACTTGCACCTCTCATCGAAAACATAAAAGTATCACTCACTGTTTCTGTCAAAGGCTAAACTACCTGGAGCAATGTGAAAAGATACGAGCTGTCGGCCATATTCGCACCTCGATTTCCGGAGCAAGTGCGCTTTCCTTGGCGCTCGCTCGCCGGAAGTCGGCGCTCGCGGACAAAACCTTCTCCTAATTTCGGCGCAGCTCCATGCGCAGCAGCAGTGACAACACTGACAACCAAGATGACCGCGATGGCTGTTGCGAGACTCGCTGGATTGTCAAGTCAATTGTTGAGAAAAAACACGGAGTGCTTGTACAGCGCGACTAGATGTTACTCGGACAAACGTGAGTAACCGATACGTTTTTACCACAATTGACTTTATCACGCGTTCAATAGAAATAAAGCTGTAATTTGTCATTGATATTTAAGTAAAAGAAGAGGTTATAATAAGGAGGTTATTATTGTTATTACATAAGTATGTAAATCAATTTATTGTTATTGTATGAAAAAATAAGCGAAAAAATAAAGACAGGCGAAGAAGTAGAAGAAGTTCGTGGGAAGGTAGACAAATAAACTAGAAGAACAATGTTAATAATCGCGTGATGAAAAGAAACCGATCGAAGTTGATCACAACTTTGTCTACCACAGCATTGCCATGGAATTACCTGTGGAGACCGAGGAAATACGAGAAGGAGAAACACGAAGAGATCGCGGAAAAGTATAACTTGCATCCAAAAGAATACAAGCCGTATCCTCCGGATAAAAATCTCGGCGATTATCCAGCTCTACCCATGATAGGACCAGCGGCTAAAGATCCGTATTATCCATACGATATACCAGCCCTGAGGAAAAATTATCACGAGCCGGTGAGCGATACGAGAAATGCTTCTCTTTCTGACATTAAATTTCATATTTACCACATGTTTTACGTGTGTCCTTTCTTCTTACAGTTACATTATGACTTCGAAACAATGGGCGAGGATCGTTACAGTTACGGATATCCATACAGATACGATCCAGCCTTTGGATCGCTAATTTTTGTCTTATTTATAGCTGCCTACTTTGGAATTGTATATTTATTCGAGCCATATCCTACAGTTCACCCGAGAGTAAGTTATTTGCATTTAAATAAATGTTCCTGTCATTTATATTTCTCACTGGAATGTAACGTATAATTAATATTTCAATTTGATGTTTACTTTGTTACATGATGTTTCAGTTGGAGCAGCAATTCCCAGGGAAAGGTGTACATTACACGTTTGAGCCCACAACGGATTGAACATGCGTAAGACTAGTGCGAATAGTCTGAAATATAGACACAAATTTTATGTGAAACATACAGAAAGCAGTGTCTGATCTGTAATACATGAATGTAATATGTGTAATATACCGTTTTTTCTTTGTTATAACACATGCCTCTTTCTTGTATTACACAGAGAATATTTACCTTTCGGATTGATGAGCGGAGTTACGTGGAAGCGTGGAAGTACCATCGACTAACATATTTTTTTTATTTCACTTCTTTTCTCGTACATTCATTACAAAACAAGCGATAACATTTGATCCAAACTTTTTGTGCATACAAATCGTCAGTTGTACTCAATGATACAAATGAAAGAGACAAATACATCTGTGTTACGGGTAGTTACATATTCGGAAAGTGTGACGGTTGAACATTGATTCGCACTGACGTGGAAAGATAGTCCTCATATCAAACTGTATCCATTTTGTATCGTTTGACGCGTTTTACGTTATTATTTTGGCGTACGTGTAATACGACCGCAATGAGAATACAGAGATAGAAAAATATGACAGAATAAATTGTACAATAAAATGCGCGAGAACGATATATATTATATAATCTTTATCGGGGTGTGTTAAAACCTGTCGCAACTGTCGTAGTACAACGTGTGCGGGATTGAGGACGTCGAATAACAACACTTAGTAATATCACGTACTTAGAAATGATGATATGCTTAATCAATTGTCTGCTCATCCGTTATTTTCCGCAATTTCTGTTCTTGATAATTTCTCAACGAAATCTCTGACGAATCGGACACACATATATATGTATATTTTATAAATATTGAATTTTCAACACCGCGTTTTCTTTCGAACGTCTAAACAGTAAAAATACAGTTTTTTTGTGTGTGTTCCGACAAATATAATTGGACACGTGTATATATTACGAGCGTAAAAGGAGATGCGTTTGTCTGAAAAATAATTCAAGAAAATCAGAAAATTTTCACACTTTCGTCGCGCAATATACATATACACGTTTTTTTTTTTAATAAATTCCAAAAGTTACATCTCTCTTTGTATCGTCGTACGGCGATAATTGTGCAAAAGTAGTTATGTACTTTAATAAATGATATGAGAGCCTCAAGGAATTTTTTTTTTTTTTGAACAATTGTGCAGCGAGATATTGCTTTATACGTCCGAAATGTGAGCGTTCGAGAGATATTTGATTATTCGGTTACTCGTGTAATACTTTCTTTTTTTTTTTTTTTTGCTTTTATACACCAGACTGAAATTGTTTAATTATTGACTAGAATTCTATATGGACACCGGAATATGAGACACAAACATTTAAACACCTATGTATCGTCTATTATACTGAGAATTGTATGCTTCACAAGGTCACTCTTCTGTTTCGAGTCGCAAAAAATTATTTAAAATTCAATTTTACACAATCGTAAATTATCGATCTGTCGTTTGACAGCGTGATGTGATTGATTTTTGTCTAAATACCGTGTAAATGAAAAATTTATATATTTATACATGATATATATATATATATATATATTTATTTTGTTCTGATCATTACTCGATTCTCAAATGAAAATCACTTTGCTCGATAAGTCATTCCGTGAAAATCTACAAACAAAAATTCTACGTTTTAAATACGATAATTCGATAATTTTTTTTGTACACATCTTTGTTTTCTATCCTTTTTTGTTTTTTTTTTTTTCTTCTAATTTACTGCCCTACAAGTAGTGTTTTAGGGATATGTCATCTTTGTTGTTGTTGCTGTAATAAATATTTTCGATGAAACACAAGTTCAATGAAGCATCGATACGCATTTGTGTGTGTGTGTGTGTGTCTGTGTGTGATATTTTTCTAAATACTTATCGGGATCTATGTGTGAGTGCAAAGTTACATACATATATATATTTTTCGAGACAAAAGACTGGTAACACATCAAGAGTGATTATTACTTGTTTTGGTACTTATCGGTATTTGCTATTAATAAAAAGACCGCTCGAATTGACGGGAATAATTTTTGTTTTCACCCGCGATATATAGAATCTCACCCGGCATCTGATTTTCTTCTTGCAACGCATCATCGCGTCGATTCGCGCGGTCTTCGTTATCACTTCTTCTTTACAGCGGTACACGCAGAAGAACGTTTAATCCGTTTATTCGGCGAGAGTTATTTGATTTCAAATTTC
>QVOB01027945.1:0-12686 GCA_014839585.1 Pseudomyrmex concolor | reverse complement strand
GCTCTATAAATTTAATTTAATCTAACAATAGACAAAAATGGTTTGAATTGGAGCAATACATATAAGTGTTTGTGAAGTGTTATCTACATCATTATATTTGTTCTTTTAAAGAGAATCTAAGTAAAGATTAAAACGTTCCATTATTTACAAAAAAAAAACAAAATATCTTTTGTTTTTAAAAAATGTAAAGATAACATCGCGCGAACTCACACATCTGCTTGTTATTTTTCACGATAACCATTTTCTTTTTCCTAATATCTGTTTTAGAAAATAAGACAAATCGCTATTAGATATAGGTGTTTTTATCAATCATTGCGACTATAATTTTGCACTATTTGCATTGCATGCAAGTTTAGGGAGCAGCGCTCGTACAATCGAGACAACGTAAATTTACTTGAGTCATCGAAAAATATAGCGACGAGCATTGAAACTCGATATAGCGGATTTTTATAGAAACAGGAAACTACTATTAGATCACATTGGATCGAAACCTACACGTATATGTATTATTTACGCTTTATATTACACTGTCGCGACGCTGACAAATTCATTTTGTTGATCTTATCGTATAAAAAAAATTTGCTAAGTCCGAAACATTAACATCTTGGATTACATCAGAGATTTCTGTGCAAATTCAACGACAAGAAATATTCGAAATATTTAGAAAAGCTTAATTTTTTTATCACTTTTAGCACATCGTTATACTTAAGATTAATTTGTGAATATAAAAATAAATAAATTTAAAAAATCAAAGCGCGAGTGATTCACTCGTAAATATCGTATAGTATCAAACATAGTCGATACTACTTATTATTTATCTGATATAAAACATATATAAATATAAATAAAATATCTGTTATCTGTCACATTCGAGGATAAGAGTCAAATGTCTTTGTCTACAAGTAATCGAAGATCATAAAACGCTATCATTTGAAATATCTATTGATAGACGAGTTTGAAGATCTTGGCAATAAAAAAAACAAAATACTTCAATATTTATCCTATACATCTATTCCGTCAAATTTTTTTATTCTTTTCTCAAACTATTTCACAAAATTTTTTAACAAAAACAAAAAAATAGTTTTGCGGTGTATTTTTTTTCTCGTTTTACACAAAAAAAAAAAAAAAAAAAAAAAAAACCCAAATCGACAGAAACGAAAGTGAAACCGAAGAGCAAACCGACGGCTCTGTTCGTATTTTTTTTACTGGAGATATTTTTGCGCAGTTATATAGCCGATAACACGGTAGTAAAAGTCCCTTCCGTCATCGGTTTCGCATATACAACGACATCCGGTGTATGCACACCTACGTATCGGCCAGTGATATCGCGCGCGAGCGAAACTAAGCGCCACTGGGCGTGTCACGAATAACACACTAGTGCCATATTCGTGCACGCACGTGTATGAGTGTATGGGTTTGTATACATTTTGTGTGCTCGCGAACTCCGCCGTATTACTCATACCAGAATGCAGAGCCACGGTAAATAAAGATCTCACGCGACCGTGAAGAAGCTGATCCGATAAGACTTCGCCGAAGATCTTCAAGGATGCAGAGATAAATTCTGCGAATTTGTTACTATTCCAACGCTAAGCGTGATAAAATTATACTTTTTTTTTTTAGAGAGTAAACAGTAAGCGCAGTTGATGCATCAGGAGAAACATCATCGAGAATCATTTTTTTCCGATAAATAACAATTTATATTAAAAAAAAAAGTTTATTAAACACGATATAGAAGATGTTAAGAAAGATATCGCAAAACAAAGCGTGAGTCGAAGAATAAAAATGCTTGTTATTTATTACTGCTACAAAACAAAAAATCTTGCGTTGTTTATTATTATTGCGTCCTATTAAAATAGTATCATTTATTTTCTTTGTGTATAGACTCGTCTAACAAGCCGTTGAAGCAAAAATCAAGAATTGTTTTTTATTGAAAAATGACATATTTAAGGATTTAGTAGTAATCTTCCAAGAATATCACACATATAAAAAGTTTGCGTACATAGTTTACCTACTGTGATATAAATGTTGCATGGCATTTTAATAAACAGTTCGTTTTTACTCCAGTGAACTTGTATATTCTCTATTAACACTCTTATCAGCGTTTTGATTCCGTTCTTCGCAAAATTATTACAAAATCATCAAACATGATGTAAAACGATTCCGAACGAAGTCAGTTTCAGCGGAAAGTCCATTGTCCCCAAACCGTGAAATTGACTCTCGCGCGATAAAATGTAGTAACCGCCTCCTTCTTCTCTTATCCCCTTTTCTCGTCTTTGTCAGCAAAGCGAGGAGAGTCGAACGCGGAGACTTACGTTATTCGAATTACAGAGATCAAAGCACGCACCAAGTCGTTCGTTAACATGCGAGAGAGAATAAAACAGGGCATGCGGATGCTTATCTGTAAACCGAAAGCGTTCATAAGGGATTACCCGGTAACGAGATGGCGTGAGAGAAGAGAATACGAGAGGAGGGATCGATGTAGGTAAGCTCTTGATGTCTTGCAACCCCGTGATGTCCTTGAGTGACGCGGATAAGATTCCTGAATTCGCTTCACGAATTACTTACGAAGCACGTGAGGATCTTGCTAAAGACGAAGCTAACTAGCTGCCACGTGCAATTTTCACGGACGAGAAACAACGCGCCTCTCGTATGTGCGTCTACGTGGTACGTATGATGAAAAGGAATATATTCTGCGGCTCGGGGCTTAAATCTCCCTATAAAGCGAGTCGCAGGTGTGCGTTAATGAGTCGAGCAACGATAATAAAAGCGACAGACTGGGCAAGAACAGACACAATGGACCGAACAACCGGACGGTCGGTTTTACTTCTTAGCCAGTCCATGTCGCGTGAAAATTTTTACAAGCCGCTTCTTCTTTATCACTTAACCAGTCCTGAGAAACTTGCTTCACATGAAAACAAGCATTTTACATTCACGCATATCTTTCCCACATTCACAAAAGCAGGAAAAAAACATCGCGTGTCTAATTAACCGAAAAAGAAATGACAAAAGTTAATAAAATCGACTTATTAATATTAGAATTGTTTTTATGAAATCAAATATACTCAATTTTATGGCTCTTATATTTTCTTTTTTTTTTTAATAAAAACATATCAAAAAACCAAATTATTTGTATCTTTGTAAACACTTTTCTTCTACTTCTTGTGAATTCCTCAAATATATAGTAAAATTCGATATCGTTATTCTCTTCCGACATTTTTTCTTATTTAAAATTTCTTATTTTTTAAAAACATTTAATATTTAGAATATCATTGTATCTGCAAATATCGTTCTACCGATTTGTTACATCAAAGATAAACTATGCAAAGTGAGAAAGAGACTTCTCTTGTCAGAGATAAATTCTTGCTCATAAAATATAATTCTGACAGAAATAATGACAAACATATTATACATAAACTTAGGACCAAACAAATCGAGGACCGGTTCTTCCGGAGCACTGCGATTTCTATCTATTAATAGACGTCATAAACATGGAGGACTAGCGATACGAGGAGCAAAGAAAAACAAATTTCATGGATGACAGCCACGAGGAGACACTGATGGCCGCCGCCGGTTGCCGGTTACGTGCGTCGAATCACGATGCAGAGAATCCCCCCCGATGCATTTGTCCGAGAGCGCCTGCATGTTCCCGATTTAATTGTATGCTAATGCCGCGCTCGATCCGAGCGTGAAAGCCGTATCTGCTAAAGCCTCGCGTCCGTTAATTAAACCAGGACGATCGAGAGACAAGGAGTTTTGTTGCCGCATCTAATCTCGCCAGGTACTCATTAATTCATTTTGTAAGCCACCTTATGCGACGAATGTGAGAATAGATCGTGTCATCTTTTCGAAAATATGTTTTGCGTGATTTTTGTCGAACGACATCAATTCATATTTTGAGAACTTGTTTCGAGTTCACTCGATACGCGTGTAACAAAACTAAGAAGCGACACCCGAGATGTTGCTTTCGGTTTGTTGTATCGCGACAGCGACACGTGCCTACGACAAGCTCCAAACACGTTCGATATCACTCGTAATATATTTTCCTCCTCTCTGCGTCACGTGTCATGCTCCACGATGTATCGTTAGGTAAGCCTGTGTGCACAAAGCCTGTCATCCCTCGTGGCTATCGAATTATCGAAGCGAGAATATCTCAGATTCGAGCGAAGTACGAGGCAGAGAGAATGTCGCGCAAAGCACCGGCTGAAACTGTTTACCAGAGGGAGATTCGTCAAACGTGCGCGCGTCCGCAAACACAGCAACGGACCAATCTCACTCAATCTGTGTTTCGTTAAATTCTGTCCGAGCAAAAGCGGAGCTTTTGTCGCCGACACACAAGCCGTCTTTGAGGGTCAATGTCATCGGCACGCTATCGATGGCGAGAGTCTGATGGGCGATGTGCTTGGAAGGGTGTGATTTCGGTGTCATGTTCAGGAACGCAACACTCTTCCTCCCTATTCACTCCTCTCACTCACTCCTTTCTCCCTTCGCTGAGAGAACATTGAATTGTTGCATAGCTTTGTTCGACGAACACTCCGACAAAGCCATCATCGGTGAAACGAGGGAGAAGAGCGAGCGCGACATGGAAAACTGCATTTATTGTGTTATAGTAACGTAACTAGTTAAAACAAAGCTGAGATTATTTAACTGTCACAACTATGTATGTATGTGACGACGGTCTGAACCGTTTTTTACAATTAAGATAAATTACTATTTTGCGCATTTTTTTGTATGTACATTTTGTAATGTAGTTGTGATTTTCGTTGTACTAGTTGCTTGAAATTTTCAATCCGATCAAATATCACGTGAAGACTCGATAATTTTCTCAGTCTTATATATAGATTTAGACAAACTATGAAAATTGTATTGCGAATGTTCACAATCGAGTATCGGTGTGAAACTGCACCGGGAAAATCGAGAGACGATATCGAGAGTTACAAGAGTTCATCCAATAAACCGTAATAGAGTCGACGGATAAAGAGCTTTTTTTCTCGCCAAGACACGTACGCGCGTAAGAAAAAGGAAGTCGAACGTTCGTGTAAGAAGGTCCTTGTAAGCGGACTTATCCCCGACGCGATAACGGACGCCGAATGAATCTCGCCAAAAAGAGAGGATTACCTGAGAATTCGTCTAAAGGTTAATCTCTATCCTCGACTCCGCGCTTGTACGCAGTTATATACAGCACGTAGAAACTGCCATCTCCGGATTATGCTCACGTGCTCCAGAAAGTACGAATTTCCGCTAGATTTTCGTGGAACACAAGCGATCGTAATCGCGATTTCATTTTGAATAGTTGAAATTTTCATTACCTACCTACATTGGAGAACGCGAGTTATATATAAATTAACTTTCATGCAGAATTGGTATAACATTTCTTAATTTAAGATCGTCTTAAATTCATTGTCAGATGCTCCATAGCCATAAAACTTGTACAGCATCTTAAATTAAATTTAAGATGATCTTAAATAGAAGAACAGAACTAAACTGGTTAAGAGCTAGCGTTGTTACTGCAATACAATCAAATAATGCATCAAAAAATCATCCCCTGAGAAATTGTCAAATAACATAGTTAACACGTTATGAGAGTCAGCAATTGTTAAAGAAAGTTTTCTGCGACGGCCTATAATGTAATATCGTCGCTCATCTTAGCACCGGTAACATAATATTATGTAATTACACTTCAAATTCTAAACCTAACCTATATAAGTACTGCTCATGGCAGGCTTAACTTGATACTTTCGGTATTTGATAAAAATTAAAAAAGGCTTATTATAAATATAAATTAAAATAATATTGAAAAGTTTTCCGAGATATCTCTTATTGCAAATGTACATCAAATATTTTTTATCAAGTGCAAACACTCAAACACTGCATTTAACTTATGTACTCAACTTACACATAAGTACGACAAAGATGTATTTGATAACGTGTCTTATTCTGCAAAAGATAACTTTGTGTATTTAGAAAATAACACGTAGCGAAGAGAGAAAAAGAGAAGTATAACAGAAATATCATTAAGTAAATATTTGATCAAGTATAGTTGTGACAGATTTTTCCGACGCGCGTACTCGGATAATAGATACGAGCGCGGTTGGTCATGATCATTAGAAAAATTACTACAAAATACATATTATCAAACACTCCCGATAAACGAGCGTATAGAGCATGCAGGCCGTTTTATATTCTATGTTATTGCATACACACGAACGAGAAAGAAAAGAGTGACAAAAAGATGGGGAAACGTTTTCGCAGCTATAATTAAACGCTGCTAAAACTTTCTCCTATTTTCCGACGCGCGTACCTGCAAACTATATACGAGCGCTAAACGAACATTGCAAGTAAAGAAAACCGAGGAAACCGTTTCTCTTTCTTTCTCTTTTTCTTCTTCCTTTTTTTTCTTTCCTTCTCTCCTCTCCCTCTCTCTTTCTCGTTCTAGAGGAAGCAAAAACACAATGTTAACAAACCAATTAGCAGTAAACCACCCCCAGGTCTACGGTAATTCACACACTCTTGTACATATACTTACGAATACATAGAGACGGTATATTGTGGTGGCGAATCCTCGTCTCGTTTCTCCTTTCCACCTCGTTCTTAACTCTCACCTTCGAGAAATCCGACGAGACGGATAATGTGGCAACGCGGGGAAAAGCGAGAGAATCAGGCGGAAGATGCGCGCGCGTTCGAGCGGCCGAAGATAACGGGATCGCGTAAATAAGGATTCCCGGCGTTGCTGAGGACGAACCGACTGTAAAGCGAGCTTTGGGTCGTTGATTTAGTCGGCGAGTCGTTGCATGAACGTGATACAACAGCGATCAGACATGTTTGCGAGAAACATCCCCCAAGCCTCTTATCGCAACATCCGCTCGTAGCGGACGACTTCGCGTCTCAAGTAAAATGGAATATAAAAGAGTCGCGGGAAAAAAAACAGGTGCGGAGGAAGAAAAAGAGGAAAAGAAGGAAGCAGCGCGCAAGATTGAGATTTAACTAGTGACGGGAGTGGTTCCTGCGGGAAAACTTCTTTCGCATCATCGAAGAAGCTTTGGAATATACAAGACTGTCTGCTTTCCTCTCGGAAAAACGAAAACGACGAGTTTGCGACGCGGTATACTGCATCGCGATTGTCCCGAGTCTGATGATCGCATACACTACTAGGTGTCTGTTTGTTGAGTATTTCTCGATTTAATTATAGTACGCGTAAAATATTTTTTGATTAGAAGTTTACACATTTGTTGTCCAAAAATCAATATAACAACATCGCAGAAAAAATATAAGTAACCGTCTTTTAAAACACATTTAATATATTCTTATCAACTTATAAGAACATGATATTGTATATCGAATTACATATTTCGTAACACGCTCATATAACATTATAATGCCGCAAAGCTTCTTCCTGTTTCTTTCGAAACAATAAGGTCTTCACCAATCTTTCACGAGAAATTCGAACCCAGATCGAGTCGCGCACGTCAGCACGACTTATGATCGTCAAGAAAGATCGTTATGTTTAGCTGATCCTCAGGAAGTTCTGCTGATGTGATTTCTTGTATTAATCACGAGACAAAATTTCTGACTGCTTTTTTAGTTCATATATACGTTGCTCGTTTATTACATCTAATCTTTAGAAGACCGGAATTTTTCTTTTTTAGAAATCTTGTATTATTTATATTCTTTTAATATATTAACTTATTTTTTTTATTTATAATCTTATTTTTTATTTAATTTTGTTACATTGTATATTACAGTATACTATAGTATGTTATTTAGTTTTTGTAAAGTCTTACATTTATAGAAAATAATTTTTTATATAATTTTGCACTTGCGTTAAAGTGCAAACAAAGATTGCATCAAGCTTAAGCGTTTCTTTTTCTCGTTAATTGAGATGAGAATGAAATTTCGAGAAGCGTACACTTCACAAAAGCGGAACACAATTTTCTTAATTACCGCAATTCGGCAAGTCGACCGAAAACGTGACACCGTTTCCACCGTAATATCGCCCTGTCACACGTCGAGCGAGCTTAACGCAATTAAACTCACCCGAGGGATATAATATTTAAGTAATCACCGTCTTCAAAAAAGCGCGTAAAACTCTTCAGTTGAGAAAAGAGCACCTATTTAGTGTGTGTATTACCATCTTGAGAGGCTTATTGTTTCTACATTCTGACACAATTTTTGTTCATTTACGTTTAGACTTGGCATTTGCAAATTTAATTAATGCTTCTTTATCCTTACATCTATTTTACAAAAATATACTTAAAAAAATGTTATTAAAGCTTAATCTCTGAAAATAAAATGCAAAATCAAGAAGCGTTAGAAGAAAGGTATGATATAATTTATACACGATCGTATGCTTCAAGAGTGCATCTATTTTGTTTAAATATACCCTGATTTTGTTCTAACGCAATTTGTATTCATGGCAATCTCATTGTGGGCTCTCAAAATGCAAGCTAGAGCTCGCCGACGCGATAAAATTTCGCCTTCGCGAAAAACTGCGCCGAAACGGTAGGAAACCGTGCGAAGAGGCGCGTGGAAGAAGTACAAAACAGAAGAAAGAGGACAGAAAACGCCTCGACTGCAGTTCATGAATGTTAATGATGTACGAGTAGGCGCGTTTCTCTCTCCTCTTCGCCTCCCAACCACTTCGTACAATCCATACATATTTGCATGAATTTGGCAAACAGCTCGTTACGAATGCGACGAATGCCGTGTAAGCGCGCGAAAACGTGCAAACGTGAGCCTGAGCGGGCGCGCGCGCGCGCTCGCATAAAACACGGCGTGTATGTGCGTTTGGGTCAACGTGTGAAGGCCGTTCGGCGCCTCGCGAACGCGTCCGAGAGTTGAATGCGAAACGGAATTAATTTTTGACTGGTAATTACCATTCCTTGTCACGAACATTTCACATATTATGTCATTCTTGACAAACGTCTTTTTTCTTCCTCATACGATATATTATCTAGACGAATATTGAATACGATTTCGTTTTTTTTTTATTGTCAGGTTTTCATTACGGTTTCCTCGCTATATTGATTTATAAAAACACTTGATATTTCTAAACGTTTAAATCATTTTTGTGTGTGATTGTTTTTAACGTAAAATTAATCAAAAGTAATTATAATAAAAAAAGTTTTACATCCAAGCATATTAACATTTCGGTCGTAGTCACTAAGAAGCGTATGCTGTTCACGCAACAAACTATGTGCGCTGACAATAATTTGATGCGTGAACAGCATACGCTTTTTAGCGATTTAGGACCAAAATTTTAATATTCTTAGATGTATATAACTTTTTAATTCTACCATTAATTTTATATTATTGTAAAAACAATCACACACAAGAAGTTCGTATGATCAAAATTCAAATATTTTTTTGAATAAATTCTTCTTTAAATAAATCAATATTTTACGTATCACTATCCATGATTGGTTCTTATTGAGAGATCTCTTTTTCACGTTAATTGATTGAGATATAAATATGAAGGAAAAGAAAAGAAAGTAAACATCGAAAATGACTACTAAATAACTACTCTAAAGACATATTGATCGTCTGTACGATTATTATACCAAGAAAATATTGACGTTTCCTCTGTCTATTACATCAATATTAGCTGCGTTGCCTCTTTTTTTTTATTTTATTTTATTTTATTTTTTTTTATTTTATTTTTGTTTTATTTTTATTTTTTTAATAATAATTGAAATATCCACGTCGACGTGCTCGCGCAGAATATTTTATTCGGAGAAAAGTCACGAGACCGATAATAACGCGAGAATACTGTTGGATTTGCTGACGCGGCGGGAACAAGAGCGTATCTTTCTCCTCTTGTAGGGATTTTAATTAAGAGCAACTTTTCAGAAAAGAAATACGCGCGCGCGTGAGGAAAGAACATCTCGCCTCGTCGTCTTTAAGACATTCTTGGAGCGTTCTCGGCTTCAGGGTCGGGGTTCAGGGTCAATCCCTAAACTCGTTGCTTCTCTCTCTTTCTCTCTCTTTTGATACTCTCTCTTTCTTGATTCTCTTCCCCGCGGCTCACTTCATCATTATTTCTTGATTCCCGACAGGAGGATTCTTTTTCTCTATTTCAAACGTATACGATTACGAGTGAACAATATTACACGAGCAAATTTTGTCGATTTATGATGTTATTTGCGAAACGTTTTTATGCGCGAAGAAATGTTTTATATGTAAACCGTAAGGCCGCTTACTGAAAACGTGTTTGAAATATATCGCTGAAAATTGCACGAACGTGATCGTATACAAACGATTATCAATGATCGATGAAATATATTAACGCGATACGAACAAGCAATTCGTTTGTGGAGCGCAATCGACCGCGCGCGCGACTGTTAAATCCATACGCGTCCCGTTTCAAGCTCGCAATTATAGACAGATTAATCACGATTACGCGCATGTGATCAATTGCAATTTTGATTAAATACCTCTTTTGGTCTGTCCCCCATTCACTCGAGGATCATACAAATAACATATGTAATAGAACTATAATCGATTTAAAATTTTTTATATAAATTTTTCTTTACGTCTCTCGTATAAAATTGTTTTCACAAACGTACGATCTATCGTCTTTTACTGTTCATCCATAAGTATAATCGTAATTAAATAATATATTACTGTAATATAAACATATGTTTCTTTTCTGTATATAAAAAAGCATATTTACTTTTAACTCTATGTAATTTTATGCATATTACAAAAAAGAAATAATTCACAAATACGGAGTATTGCGAGCATAAATAACTCGCAACCGGAAGAGAGAGAATTATATACACAGAATCTACAGCAAATTATCGACTATACGTTTTTCCAAGAAGAGCGATTCCACCTTCCCCCTTTACACGCTGCTATCCCGATTTAACTGCTACGGACGTAATTTAAGATTATCTTATCGTTATCTGGTAAACTTAGACACACGTGACGTTCTCGAGAAAATTCATACGTACGTCCAACACGTTGCGATTGAAAAATGCATCGTATATTTGCGACGTGATTCCCCGCAATTTTTTCCAGTACGCATCTTGCGCGTACGTGGCTCGCAAATTCAATGCATGCATTGTTCATAAAGAAACTTTATACAATATACGAGAAGCGTGAGCTTGAAATAGAAAACCAGCACGCGCGAGTGCGCGCAAATTAGAATAAAACTAGCTCGCAAAATGTTTGTAATTGCAATTTTACATTCTTTTCACGTCTTTCACATTCTCTTTTTCAGCAGAATTCTGTAATACAATTCAATTTTAATGCATAAATGTGTTTCAGTTAATTTGATCATTGTTTACTCTCTCTTGTAAACGGTAAATTTCTCATTCACTTTTTTTTTCGGAGTTTACACACGGTTTGTATTGGTGTCTCCGAAATTTCCGAATCATTTAGATAATTACATCGTTCGCGCGACGATGTTGTTCATAGTTTCTGCGAGCGTTCGTACATCGTCATTACGTATTGTCCGCACGACCGATTGTTATGAAAAACTAGGAGAAAAGCGAAATAAAGATGAAATATATATACGCTCGCGCAAAAAAAAAAAACTGGCTTCTGTATACGTCCCCCCTCCCCTCCGAAAATATTTACGCATAAAAGATGTCATACGAGAAAAATTCGCGTGATATGCTTTTCAGAGGAGTAAAACGTCTACAAATGACCGTGGAACGTTTCGTACGATTTATTCCTGGTTAAAATCCGAGCTCGTCGCGCATCAGCGACTACGGGAATTTATAGATCGCGCTTCTTCCAAAACTGTCCGTAATAATAGCTAAAGAGGAAACAAGAGTCCGAAAAAAACAATAAATTGGCGAAACATTTCCGAAAATAGTGTCTTCGATTTTGTAATCACGTACCATATCTCTTAAAAACTCGAACAAACTTTGTGTTGCGGTGACCATTCGCAAGATTTAGGACAAAAATACGAGCTCACGATTCCGTATAGAATAAAATCAGAAATACGAATATATACACTATTCTGAAAAACCGCGAAGGTGTGAATTAACCTTTATGCTTTGTGTTCAGGCTTCCTTCTTTTAATTAGAGAACGTGAAACGCGACAAATGTACCAGAAGAACCTCAGAGGAATACCGTAACAAAGAAACTTCTCGCGGAAAATTTACAAACCTGCAAATTTTCACATCTCCGTGCTAATGTAACGTAATTATATCGAAAATAAGAGTTTGTGTTTATAATGTGAGCGCGATCTTATTATTTCCATATTTCAAAAAATACTTCGACATTTATAACAAGAAATTTTTGCGAAAGAATCTTCTATCACATTTTTTTCAAGAATACGAGAGAGTTGCAGCTCCTTGGAAGGTGTCAATTGAAACACAGAGAGATCTTACCGCGACGAAAAAAAAGACGCGCAGTGTTACTTATCAAGAAGTCTACGGGCAATTTAACACACCCGGATGCGGGAGTTAACAGAGAATTTTTTTTAGATGAAGCGAAAGGAACAAACGGGCAACCGAGCGCGGTTTTTAGTAGTATCCTCTCTCGACGCTCTCTACCTCTTTAAATGCATCGATGGTGGCGTGATTCCATGCTGTTGGCCTTGGAAGCTGCTAGAGCGTTCAAGCTCCTCCTCGCTCGGTGGCCCTGAGAAGGTGGCCACGGTCAAGGTTACAAGCATCTTTCTATCCTCTTCTCTCTTTGATCTTTTTCTCCTTCTTCTCTTTCTTCCTTCTCTTTCCCTC
>QVOB01027944.1:0-20099 GCA_014839585.1 Pseudomyrmex concolor | reverse complement strand
GTACAAATATTTTGTTTAAAAGATTGCAGTCCGACTCACAGGAATAAAAACTAAAACATTTAAAGAAACAAAAATATTTTCAGTTATCGTGAAGATACACAGAGGGTATACTTATTGATGGTTCTTTAATATGTAGCAACGAGAAATTACGGAGAACGTCCGTCGAAAGCGCATTTTCAAAGCAACTGTTCTAGCATGAAATTGGAAAGAGGGTAAATCTGTAAAGCATTCCGCGAACGACGATCTCCTTAACGGCCTTAACTAGCGAACAGATTGCGAAAAAGCGATTCGGTTCGACGACGAAGATTTGTCGCCTGGTTTGACAGCGAGAAACCGCCGCTGAATCAACGACGAGCTGCAAAATGCAAAGGTGCGCGCGCGCACGGAAAACGCCCCAAAAAAAACCAGAGAAATCGCGAGAGAGTGAGAGAAAAGCAAAAAAAATCAAAAAATTTTGTTCGAAAAGAGCATCTGGCTATTCATCGCGTTTTCGATCGTGCATTTTCGGCGAGAGATTTATAACATCGAGAGAGAGAGAGAGAGAGAGAGAGAGGGAGAGAGAGAAAGCACAAAAAGAATCAAGATTACCACTGACCAGCGTTTTCGGTCGCATTTACTCTCTTGAGTCTGGATCAAAATTTTCCCGGATCGGTTTTCTTTCTAAATTCCGACGATTTTTTTTTCTTTTCGGTTTTTTCACAATCCGTCCCGAGCGAATTCCGTCTACTTATACGGAAATGGCAAGCTTCCATCTGCGAAGCGCGTGGGGAATCCCTGTTTCCCATTACGGGCGATTCTCTTTCTCTCTCTCACTCTCTGCGAGACGTTCGGAATTTTTTCCGTCGAAGGGAATAGAATTTCGGAACGACGAATGATAACTGGGGATTTGTTCCGTTCTGATATTCGAAAGAGTAATTGGGAAGAGATAGAGAAAGAGGAAAGGCAAGAAAGAGAGAAATTATTCGGAAATTCTTTGCGGATTATTTCCGCTCAAACGCAGTCCTGATTATACCATTATAACAAGAAATCAAATATCACATTTTTCGCGATGACCCAATTGCACTGATGATTACAAAAACGCGCGTTTAAACTTGATAACTTTAAAAAATATTGAAGATAATATGTACATATATAAAAGTTCGATCCTGATCTTTTACGCGACGAGAAAGATGCATCCACAAACGCGATATCGTAAGAAATAAAATATTATATCGATGTTAACGGCATCCAGAAATCATTCTGTGAAATAACAATAATGGTGCCGTTTATTGTAACAGTGATACGGTATTTCGGCGGCGCAATTGCTGTTTTACAAGAACGTGATCGATGCTCGGCATTGGTATTATCCCGTCTCGCTCGTGAAAGCTCCCTCCCTCTTGCGACGAGGAGGCATTTTCGAAAGAGAGAAAGAGAGAATCTTTAACGTTCGCTCTGCCGTCTAATAGAATCGCATCGCGGTGAAATATTTCGCGATTATAACGTATATCTGCAAATGCATCTCGCGAGCTCGCTGTTCAGCGATATGCCATTTCGACGATTTTAATGCACCGTCAATCTCTGCAGCGCGCCTGTTATCGAGAGAACTCGGTTATCGCAAATCTGAAAGAGAGAGAGAGAGAGAGAGGGAGAGAGAGAGACTCGGACGTTTCATCCTTCTCTTTCTGTCCCTTTTCCTCATTTTCTCCTCCTCTTTCCTTCTCTGCAAAAGTACGTTCTTTCTCACTACTTTTCAGTCCATTACAATCGAAATAATGTCCGAACAAAACGGGCGCGCGCTCCACATATATCGATGTCATTATTATCGTCGCTGTATCATCGTGGATGCGTTTCGCGTTTCGAGTTATCGAAAAACTGATTGATTTAAATCCTTCGCTCGTCACAGAGCTCTTCAACCGCATATCATTTTTTTTTTCTTTTTCTTTTTCGCGAATAGTAGTCCTCTTTTGGATCCTGATCCTCTTTCGACTTGATTTTCCAATTTCGCGTTTGCCTTACGGTTAATTTTTTTTCCCTCTTCCAGAAATAGAAATCCAACGATATGCCTCGAAAAAAGAAACGAGGCAGTTCAAAACGCGACTATTGTTAGAGTCTTTAAAAGGCAACGGGGGAGAAATTCGCGCGCGCGCGAACCCCGACGTAGAAGCTTTCTCGACGGTATAATAAATCTACGCCGACTATCCCGCCCGTCCAAAGGTGCTTCTCGCGAAAAAGGACCCCAATAAGCTGTTTGACAAGTTGCTCGGTAAGAAGAACCTCAGAGTGGCGCTAATTATTCTTTGCTCGGAAGCGATGAAACAACTCGTTCTACTCGAGGGACGATGAAAATTGTTTCATACATTATGAGTTATACCATGAATGGCTATTTCATGCTTATTGCGGAAGTATATTCCGACATAGAAACAATTTTATATATAATATTACGCGGCAGCAATTTAAATACATTTTCAACTTTCGTTGCTGATAATTGCTACGGGAACAATATTGTACATTGCAACATTTTTTTTTCTTAGAAGCTTTACTCGAATTCTTAATTCTTTGTGGACTGACTTCCAAAAATGCCTACTAGTTAGACTGACTGAGTCTGTGAGATCCACGCGACTTTAAAATTAAACATCTGTGCGAAAAACCAATAGTTTTGAGTGAATTTGAAAGATCCACGAAGAAGTAATTTTTTCGTTATTTTCAGAGTCGTTTCTGTTTGTCTAAATTATTATCATGCATTGCAATCGGAATAAAATCGAACAATCAGTTTCGACAATCAGAAATTCGTTTGAAGATAATAAAATCTGAAAGAAAGAGATCATTTTTTAATTGCAACAAAGCTTTCGCGCATTTTTAAACCTGCTGTGATTATCAAACCGCGGTCAACGTGTAAAGCTGAAACGGCAATGAAAAACAAACAAACAAAAAATGAGAGAAGAAAAACGGCTAATCCCGAAGAATAATGCCGCAGTTGATTACACCGTTCATTCGCGTTTCGCGACCGTATATGAATTTTCGCGTCCGTTGTCCGTAAAATTGCCGCGTTCGCGGTTTTTACTTTCTTCTTTTTTTTTTTTTTCGCGACCGCATGTCGTCGCGCCGTTAGGACGGGAATAATGTCCACGAGAAACACACGCTGTCGGACGTCGCGCGAAAGGGACTGAACGAGGGTGAGTATCGTTTTACGCCCGTTCGCCACCTACAGCGGCCACCAGCGGTTCCACCGCTGCTGCTGCGGGGATATCTTTTATTGAAAGAGAGAGAGAGAGAGAAAAGGGGAATGGAAGGAAGAAAGACGGAGGGTTGGAAGACGGCCGAGCTGGTAGAAGCGTTGGAGTCGGGGCAAGAAGTGCCAGAAGCGGATGTACAGTTCAACGATTCGATGTGTCGCAACCCCCAAAGATCACCGAACAGAAGCAAAACCGACCGCTCGAACCTGCGACAATATGTCGCTCGACTGCTAACATTATCGAAGAAATGAATTTCAAGCGTGACGATCGCCTGAAGAAAAGGGTCAAACTAGAGAGAGAGAGAGAGAGAGTTAGCGAAAGAGGATTATTAACTTTGCACGATATTTTCGCGAAAAAGAGACATTATTAACGTAAGAGAAAAGCGGCTATTTAGATCATGATGTAGAAATCGATATACAGAGATCGATTTGCGATTCTATACGATTTGAAATTATTATACACTGTCGCCAAATAAAATTTATAACAAAACAATTAAATTTGCATTTGTTTCACGTGCGCTTCGATTTTTTATTTTTAGCCGTCTTTGTTTCCGGTAAACGCGTAAACGTCAGACTAGCGTGAAGCAGTAGTTGCTCGACTGTCGCAAGCAGACGCAAAGTTTAACGATTTGTTGTCGCGCAACAATTTGCAGGGAAACGACACAAGAAACGCCCCCGAGCAAGTAGTAAAACTTTTAGCGATGTTTTTGTCGCGCGCACGAACACGTTAAAACGGCTCGCAGCACATTTTCGGACTTCTGATTTTCACCTAGTGTCGATATAATTTCAGTTTTTTATCGTTATGAAAGACCGTTTATCTACACTATTTTGTTTTTCTTTTTTTACAAAGGATTTATTTGCGAGAAACTGGAACAGGATATCGACTATAATAAAGCGTGGCGTTAAAACCACGGAGCAACAATATATCGCAAAAAAGTCACATCTTTAAGAGAATATCAATCAGCTAATATCAAATCAGGCGACGAGTCTATTGTCGCTCGCGCGTTATCATCACATGAGAGAGAGAATTATCATCCAACTGAATATAACGATCCTTAATAGCTATCGATACGAAAATTACGGCTGATTATTTCAACGCAGGTGACAATAATCGCAGTCTTTACGCTCTCTCGCGCGCGCAAGTTGCCTGCTGGCAGGCAACGAATATAGTAACTTCGGCGGGGTAAACTCGACGGTATAATATGCCGACATAATACGTCTATAGGCAGCTGTATCGGCGAGCGTTTATTTCCAAGTTTATCCATTAAGCGCATTGACTAAGGGACGAGAAGCGTATGGCGCCGACGTCGCCGACTTTAATCCGGAATTTTCTCAAGAAACGAACGCGCTCGGCATCCAATTTACTATCACTCGAAACGGTTAAGCGATTATTCGATATCGAATTAATAGATAAATCTCGACTTTCGAAAAGCCTTCGATTAACTCGCGAGAGAGTCTGCGCTATACGTCGCGCGTGTTTCGATCAAAATGTGTACTTAAAATTCTTTATATTATATTTTTTAATTCGTGAAGTTTTTTATTTTCGATTTTACGCAATTTATTAATTGACAAAATAATATGACAATAACGCGAGACATGCCCGACGGAACGAGATAAGAGTTTAATTATTTATTTTCTATTTCGTAACAAAAGCCCGAAAGATCTCTCGTCGCGCGTTACAATAAACTATAACGCACGACGGAAAGAAAACTGGCACAAAGAGAGAGAAAGAGAGAGAGGGAAAGAAAACGACTTGCACAGATTCACTCTATCTGTCGCAATATCCTCTTGGATTTTTTTTTTTTTTTTCTTCAACTTTCTGTCCACATTGGCGTGCATGTGCTCGATGCACTCGATGGCCCGGAATTCCGTTTTTCCTTCTCGTCCTGTCAGCGCGTTCCGCGAATTCGTGCCTTATTTTCACCGCCCTCTCGTTCAGAAATCCATTCCGTCGAGAGAAACTGCGGGTCGAACGAATACGTTACGACACACGGAGAGAACACGGTGGGGAACAAAAAAACAGCACGCGTGACATCTGCCGTCCATCGGGGACGGGGTGGGGATCTTTTTTTGTAATAAAGCGTTCGGAAATCCCAGAAAAAGTGTCATCGCGGATTAAGCGGACGGTCGATATTAAAGCGCAATCTGAAATTCGACGACCGCGGGAGGAAAAAAAAGAGAGAGAGAGAGAGAGAGAGACGAACGTCGGAAGCGACGGTTATTATTTGCACGGCAAATGGCCGTTTAATGGCCGACGTTGCGGATATGTTGCGGTAACAACACACGCTCGGCCTCGATCGTTCTCGTCCTCCGAGAAGTCATGAAAAATCCGAATATTACGCTAATCTACGTTACGTCCGTTAACATCAAGATTCTTCAGACGAGAAAGAAAGTTCTCAAAAATTAATCGTCGAGTTAAAATAAAAATTACGGTTCAGAAAGAAACGATTCGAACGAGCGATTAAACCAGTTAAATAGTTTGAAAACCGTTTCAACTTTCGGTGTGAGCAAATAGTTCGAAAACAATCAATAATCATTCTATTCGACCTGTCTGCTTAAAGAACCGACTCTTCTCAAACAAGTTCGGAACAAATGAAACCTCATCGGAAAAATTCTAATCTCGGGAGCTTTAGCTCTTTATCTCTTTTCACATCGTTTTTCATCATAAATCGTCGTAATACGCCAAGCGACGTCAAGTTGCGCGCTCTCATACGGAAGCGAATAAAAATCATGGAATATTATGTTCGAGAGGATGAGAAAACGGGCGAAATGGCAAAAGGGAGCGAAAGTTGGAGGTAGGAGCGAGTCGAAGCGAGCATTATATCACGTCCCATTATCAACAGGTTCTTTCTGTTTAAGCATTCATTGGCAATCATCCAGCGATCCCATCTCGAAGGAACCATCGGGGCGCATACCTTCGGCCAAAATCGTACTCTTTCTTCCCTTTTGTTCTTCCCTTTTTCGAAAGATCTTTCGCCTTTCCTGTCGTCGTGCGCGAGAAACGCGCATCTGTTTCGTCTAACGGACTACGGTTATGACAAACTTTTCATCGCGCCATGCCAGAGTCGCGATGCTCTCTTTCCGCATGATTTGTTAATCCCGTACCCACGGCCTCGAGAAACTGAGACGGTAAAGTTTATGGAACTGTCGTATAACAGTGCGAAAACTGGAAGGAAAATATCGTTCATGAGAAAAGGAAAGCGCAGCTCAGCTGCTTTGTCTCTCGAACGCAAGCGTTCTCGCGAGAATGCCCGCGCATAGAAATTTCCCAACATTTTTCCCCACGAGCACCGCATCGAGATTTCAATTTGCAAAACGATCGAAAATTTGTTCCGAATGGTGCTTTCCATGTTAATGTAAACTTTAATTTTTTTTAGGTCGGATTACATGACGATCAAAATTGAGTATTTCCGGGCGCGAAATATCGAATAAAGGAGAAAAAAATCCTCATAGTTTTTATATCAAAATTGTGTTCTTCGGATAGAACCGACGCGTAGAGATATCGATTTTTTTTTTTTTTTTTTTTTTTTAGATATATTACTTTTCATCGGAATATCTAAGATTTCTTTAGAAAATTCATCTGGATTTTTACTTGCAATTAGGAAAAGAAATTTAGAAAAATTTCTACGCGTTAGTAGATCGTGAGAAATACTGTAAAAACTACGGAAAGGCATTAGAGCGTCGCTTTCTATCGAGGTATGCGCGAAAACGCACAATGCATGCGTATATACATACGTATAATATGTATACACACACGCGCGCGCGAATGTGCAAAGAAAAAAGTTTTTCCATCATTCTGACGAAACTTGTGTCGGGATGGTTAATGGTCGTTACGGACGGGAGCCATCAGCTTGTGCCGGAAGAACGCGTCCCCGAGAGCAGTGACGAGAAATAGGTGGCGAGAAAAAACGTAGTATAGGAAGGTATCAGCGCTTCGTTTACGCCAGCGAGACTTCCTGACCCTGAAAATCCGCTCGCGAAGAACGGAATCCCCGTGAAAAGTAACGAAATCTACATTTTCGCGAAGCGTTCAAGATGGGAATAATAAAGTAGAATTTTTATTTTCTCTTTTCGATACGCGACAAAATTATTTTTTCACGCGTCGCGCGCAATATCCTAATTAATTCAGGTTTGATGCGCGCGCAAAAGTGAATCGAGAATTTCTTACTTAATAAGAAACAAATTCTAAAAGATAAAATCGTGCGCACAAGACGAGTTTGGATTATTAAAAGAGAACACGCGGATCTACACCGAACAAGAGAGATATAAGAAAACTGCACGACCACGCGCGACGATTTGCATTTATCTTGAGCGCGATAAGAACGAGAATGAGAGCGCGCGGGATTAAATTCAGAATGGACGCGGACCGCGAAAAGACGAATGAAAAGGACGGGCAAGAAAAACGTTCCGCGCGTTGTCCGAGACGCTCTGCTCGCACAGCGTAAGACAAATAATTAAGAAGCTCGTCGCCGACTTTACGCCCTCGGTTTAGAACTAATAGTCCACGTTGTGCTGGAAAAAAAAAAAGAGAGAAAGAGATGGGAAGAAGAAACGTCGGCTTGATTATTGCTGGGCATCCTGGGTGGAGAGTCTTCAAGAATGAATAGTTGAAATTTAAGGGAATCTGTCTTCTCTCCCTCTCTTTGCGGCGGGGAACTGCGCGCGAAACAGCCGCGAATGCAGTAACCGCGCGTCGAGCCAAACAATGAATTCGCACTTTAGAATGTAAATGTTTCTCTCACGCAGATTAAGTACAACCATACGCGAGCATCTCATTAGAGATGCTGCAGCAGAAACGAATTTCATTAAGCACGCGAAAAACCGCGCGCACTACGCGGAAGATCATATATGTAAATACGCGAAAAGAAAATAAAGAGCGCTCGCGGTTATAATACCAATTGCAAGCGCGTTTGAAGAAACTTCGGAAAGAAACTACGGAGTTTGCTTTATAGAAATATAACGGATTTTTATACACAGAGAGACTTTACAAACGCAGTATATTTAAAAAACATAGAAGACGCATTTATATAAAACGTAATTGAATACAGACACTTGGTTAAACAAAGAGCTTTTAATAATGTGATAGAGCGACTGTCATAAATAAATTCGTTTAAATAAAGAAACTTGAGATTTTTCTACTTTCGCGCGGTTTCACAGCTGTAACAAATAAGACGCTTGAAACTAGTTCGAGTCTTTTATCTCCTTACTTTAGTTATTACGATCGGAAATAATGCGCCAGCAAAACCGTTTTACACCTGCGCCTGAAAACGCTATCTAATACGCCTGTAATTATCCCGTCTCCTGAGGGTTGGAAACACAGAGCCATCCGCATAATCGGTCCGCGGAGACTTTCACACGCGGCGGCGCGCTTCTGCGCGAGCTCGTAAAATGTTTTTTTTCTTTTTTTTTTTTTTTTTTTTTCCGACAGCGATTGACGGCAGATTGCGCGTCATCACGTTGCTATTTGTAACGATCGGACAAGCGCACGCGTGCACAAACGCGCGTTAAAATCGAGAAACCGATGTTTCGCGACGGTCAAACGGTACGGAAAAGTTATGGCCGCGCGAAATTGGTACGGTGCGGATAGCGCGCGCGAAAAATTGGAAAAGCGAGCAAACGGCGAAAAGATAGAACCCCAGGACGTCTCGCAAGTTCTCCGGTATATTAGATCTGAAAATACTGCGAACATGTACTGAATAAGAAACACACTTCGGGACCTCTCTCTCAGGGGAATAAAGGAATTAAAGAAAAAAGTGAACGCGGGAGAGAGAGAGAGAGAGAGAGAGAGAGAGAGCTGAATGAAATGTAAATGTGCTTCCACCTTCGTACAATCAAAGCGGGCTGATGAGTCGATAAAAAAAAATGTGTTATTGCGTTACATTAATAAAAATGTTTGCACTCCTAATTTGTTTTGATGACATATACAACGGAGTTATTTTTGCAATTTGCGAGCGCGCGCAGCTTCGCAATGACATTTCGACGAGCTCTTTCGAGTTTCGCAAAATAAAACAAGAAAACAAAGAAATATAAAATAAATAAAAAACATGAAGTGGAAGGACAAAATTGCAAAATTTATTTTTTTTCTGCAACACCGCGTGATAAGAATATAGAAAGATAGTTGGTGAACGTGACGAGAAATGTAGTATCGAAGAGGTGAAATCAGCATGAGTCATCAACAGGTTTTGCGAGTCAGCCAAAAGTCATTGGCAACGCTCCAAAGAGCGAGTTCAGAGGGGACGAAACAAGTACATCGGCATCCATTTATGATAGTTTAAGTTTTATCAAGATTCACGATTTCGCTATTCCGACACTTTAATCCGTTTCCACGATGAAAAATACTGAAGTATTACGAGAGGGAAGGGGAAATATAGGAAAATGCGCTCATTAATATAAACTTCGACGTAATAAATCAAACTTTTAAACATCAGTGAACTTTTTAATGTACGACGCTGCATGATGCGGTAAGATGTTGATTGGTTGCAAAATTTGAGAGCCTTCGTAATAAATCGTTCGTTAGCGAGGAAACACGAAATCTGATCCGCCGAACTGATACAATCCGTTATTTAAGTTTTTTCTTTAATGAGAGGATTTAATCCGCGGATTTAATTCACGCTGGACGCGAACGCGAGGCTGGAAGAAGAAAGTCGTGTGTGTGTGTGTGTGTGTAGGAAAAGCTAATATTTAATATAACTGAAATTAAAAATCTTACGAAGAAGCGGGAAGAGTTTTTCGTGACGAACGATAAAAGCGTGGATAATAAAAGAGATAATTTTGAGCGAGTTATTGCTTCACGCTGCGCGCGAATATTATTTTTGCAACGTGTCCCATCGGTCGGAGTTAATGAAACTTTCGCAACAATTCCAGCGCGCCGATTTCTGTCAAAGTTCTTCCCAAGTTTAGCGAGCGGCATGATCAATACCGGCAATCGGACAGGCGATTCTAAGATATATCATCCAAGATGCCGCATCTTCAACAGGTTTCTATTGAATCTATGTATCTAGACAGTATTCAAAGAGATTACATCAACGGAGAAGACGTATGAATAGGCAAATAGATGAAGGAAATATATCACGTATGATAGATATAGCCGAGATATACGTATGATTCTCGATTCTCTCTCTCTCTCTCTCTCTCTCTCTCTCTCTCTCTCTCTCTCTCTCTTTCTTCTCCCGTTAAATATAATCAAATGTTAAATAAATCAATAAAATTTTATTTTATCTAATAACCTCTGAGTCGTTGTATTGCGTATTAATTAAACAGACTATTTAATGAAAAAATCTTATTATTCCAATAATAAGATGTCGTAGAACATCTTGTGCTTTGTCCAGGTTTTATTTATTAAAAGCTGTTCGCTCAATATCTCTGGAGAGCGATCGCGTCTTCATTCTCACCACTGTTTAAAACAGGATCAGTCGTACAATCGGTACGTAGACTGCACCACCGATATGCAGTCTTTTACAGCGCGACATTTACAGTGAAAGGAGTAGATACATGGTTCTCGAGAATGTTTCTTTAAACACACCGAGGCAGAGAAAGATCATTATATGTGAGAAATGATCTTTCAATCGTCTCAAAAATGCGAACACATTTGTACTTGAATGTAATGCGCGGCTTAGAAATTTAGCACAATTACAAGCGGTTATATCGCTTGTAATTTCACACAGTTAAGTCTTGCAAAATTAATTTTCTTCCGAGAAAGAATGCGAACGTTGTACAACTCCGTCTATTTTAATTCTCTACAAAATTATTTTCTTTCTAAGGAATTTAATAAATTAGCGACTAATTAATAAATTAGTAAATTAATTAGTTGTATTGTGTGTGGTAGAAACGTATACACGTATAAATGTACATTTGATATCTTACTCGTTCGCGTGACTGCCGGAATTAAAAGAAACAATTATCGCGATTAATGCAATTCTTAATTAAGAAAAGAAACATCATGTGAAAAGAGTAATATGATATTTCAAAGGTGCATTTCATTTCTTGAAAACAAATTCGAATAACTCAAATTTCGCGTGAATCTAATAATATACAGGTATTGAAATGATGCTCCGAGAAACATTAATTTAATTTCGTTAATTGAAATTTTTACTTTCAGCTTTTCTGAAGAACTGGATATAATTTTAATTTGACACTATTACTGTATAATATTTGAGAATATCGGAGTAAACAGAGTGGATATATGTATTTTTAAAGAGCTTATTCAACTCGACTGAAAATTGCAAAATGAATGTAAAACATAATTTGGTAGAAAATGAAGTCTAATGTGGTAACAAATATATATTGCGATTTCTGTCGTTTTTATAGTCAGGTTATTTACGCGCGATGTATTTTACTATTGCAAAGTAAAAAGAGCAATATTTTTTGTTATGTTTAGTTTAGTGTTTCTCAGATATAATAAATTAATACCAAAAAAATTAATTCGCATAATTACATTAAGTTAGAATAAAAAATATATAATGAAATATTTTTTACTTACTCTAAGTTTTTATACTTTTTCTAACAATTTTAAACTTTGACCCTGAATGTATGCGCATTTCGCTGAAAATTTGAATAAAATATTTGGATTTTCCGAATAAGATATCTGAAAGACTCGCGTTCTGCCTTTCAAGCACAGATTTGGGGGATGTACAGAGTTGGCTTTTTATTCTTGGCAAATATTTGCTCGAACGTCGTCATATGCTTAACTCTAACTTTCAATATCTAACATCTCGATAATCGTACACATGACGAAAGATTCTATAAAAAAAAAAGGTAAAACTTGACTGAAGATTTTATGTTACTTGTTCACATATATATTGATTTGTTAAAATGATCTGATCGTCTTAATTCAGATTGCGATCAAACACAATTTATTTTTACATCAAGACGTGTTTTACATAAAATTTTTCTCAATATCTTCTCTGCAATATATTAGTAAAATTAAATAAACATGCGCAAAGCGATCAGATCACTTACATATAGTATAAGCAAAAGACTCACCCCATTAGAAGCGCTGCGCTATATCGTCCCGAGCGGTTTTTGCTGGTGCGTCCACTTGTGAGAAAAACGACGAGAATAAGACCGACGAAGGACACCTTATTTCCGATCGCGATCTCAAAAGCATATCACTGTTCGCGGGCTTTTTTTCGCAATACACGCACACGGCTCTCTGATACACGAAAGTGCGGGCTGTCGCGCGCGGTTTCGCTCGTGGGGGTGTCGCGGTGCGACTGTAGCACAATCGCTACCCTCTCACGCTCTCACAGTCTCCATCCCTCCGGACCGTTTCCTCCCCTTCTACCGCGACCCTCTTTATCTGCCTGACTCCCTCTCTCACGCTCTGTCTCTTTCTCTTCCTCTCGCTGTGCTTGCTTATCTCGCCTCCCTGTTGCCTCTCTCTCCTTCTCATCCCCCTTGGATTCCTCTCTCGCGCGCTATAATATCCCCACTACTGACGCGTCCAGCCACTCCTGAAGCGGCAAAGTGCCTTTTCGAAACGCAGCCCCTCTTCGCGCCGGCACTTTCCCGCTAACGGAATCGACGCCTTCGGCTCTCTGATAGAGAGTTCACGATATCACTAGCTGCATTGACCGCGCTCTGACTGCACTGACTGTCCTCTCATGCCAATCTCCGCGACCGGTCCGAAGTTTGGAAAGTTCGCGCATCATCGACCAATCGGCCCGCGCATCCCTATTTCTCTCTCGTCGAGAAATCGCGGCGCGTCGTGACCCTTACACACCGCACGCATGCGGGTTTTTGATGCAAAGAGAGAGAGAGAGAGAGAGATGTAGAGAAAGCTCCGGGATATCACGTGTTGCTGGTATGGAAACTCCGCTGAATGCCGAATGCGCGGAATCACGGAGAACATCCACACCGTCAACCGCTTCATCTCGATTTTTTTTATTAACTTCTTGCTTTTATCTCTCCCGCTACGTTTTATGCATAACCTTACTTTTTGTTTCACAACTTTGTGTGCACACAAAAGTTTTTGTTTTGTTCATTTAGAATGCGCATTTTTTTCTCGACCGCGTAAGATAGCGTATTAATCAAAATCATGTAATCTTAACGATAAAAAAAAAAGGAAAGAATAGAACACTGTCAGATATTGACTTAAAATACTAAATACTTTTCCGATTATTATTGTAAGTAAATTCATGATAGAAATCTACACGTGATCGTAATCGACACACGCGAATATAAACACTGACGAACAACACACAGATGATCAACGGCCAATCGTGCCTTGTGAATTCCGAAACAGACAGTCGGATTTAGTGCTCCAAAGTGAGAAGTCGACTCATTTATCGTTAGTTGTCGCGGAAAAAAAATATTATTCACACAAGATAAATATCAAAAGTGAATAATAACGTGAGATTATTTTTGGAACTGTGTGATTTAGTTTATCATACAATTTCTGTCGGAATATCATTCTTACATTATGTTCTCTCAAATATACGAGTAGATAGTGTGTGTGTATATGTGTGTATGAACGAGATCCCACAACGTTTACAAGAAAAATTCCACTAGTCCGTCTTGGCAAAGACGACTTGTACGCGGTAAGTAGAACGCTCGATGCATTTAATAACATTATTCAGTCGCATGCGGCGAGAGAGAAGAAACACGCAAAGTTTCGCGCAAAATTATTATTATTTCGAAAAGAATGCCACCACTAACAACCGGCATGTGCGCGCGCACGCACACGAAATACCTTAGTACTGCAGGTGTTCGAGGCCGCGTTCGTAACTTTCCCCTTCGAATTCCATTAACTTTGCGCGAAAATTCCGGAAACATTTCAGGAAAATTCGTCCAGCAAAATAATTGTTCTCGCAGGGGAATCTCGGCCACGTGCCCCGGAAACGTTCCGAAAAAGGGAGTGAGAAAGAGAGAATGAACATATTATTTTTCGTTATGTTCGCCGGTACCGCGTGAATGTCGTATACACGTCGTAATACAAATGCAAAAGTACTTTTCCGTGCTACGACACGTCTAGTAATCCGGAATGGAAAAATTTTACGCAGTGATTGCGCAATACGAGCAAAGACGGAAAATTAGCCCATTAAACGCGTGTTTGAAATAAACAAGAAGAGGTTGCGTTGCGGCCGCGCTTAATTTCGGGACAAGGGAATGAAATGCAAACGTCCTTCGCCGCGCCGCGTCGACTTTTCTCATCCGAGCGATTTTGACCGGTGCATTCAGCAAGCAGATAAATCACGCGGGCTCTTCTCGCCGAGAAAGCTTCGCGCCTCCCTCCTCCTTCTCCTCCTCTTCTTCCTCTCCGTGATGGATGGGACGGTTGCGGATAAATGCAGACCTGTGTCATCGTAGGACGATAGGGAGGAAGTTCGGCATTCGTCGACGGAAAACACGATGAAACAGAAACGCGGACGGGGCCCGGAGTTGCGCCGTTCTCGGGCAACTTTGTGAGAGAACCGAGAGGAGGAAGGAAGAAAGCTCGTTAAAAGTTTAACTCATCCCCGCCGCACCGCCGGCACCACCGATCTAACGTCGGCGTCGTTGACAAGATACCACGTTACAAGATAAACAAACGTGTGTGTGTGTGTGTGTGTGTGTGTGTGTGTGTTGTTAAATCTCAAATTTCCCATTATATTTATTTCTCATTAGTTTATCGAAAGATCCCGTATGTAAAAGAAACGTTGCGATCTTCTTAGATTAAAGTTTCTTATTTAATGTTGTAATTATATAAATGTGGTCTCTCTCTCTCTCTCTCTCTCTCTCTCTCTCTCTCTCTCTCTCTCTCTATGTATATATATAAACAAATGTATATATATAACAAATTTTTCAAGAAGATTGAAAGATAAAGATAAGTTTTTTTTTTGTAGCACTAGTATTGTTTTGTTCTCAAAATATTTCTTTCAAATCTCTCTTGTATCTCTGCATTGTACAACAAATTCTCTACCGTAAGAAAAACAAAACATATTATCACCTCGCGTATATTACTTTATTTTATCAGGCAACACCTTCTATCGCTTTATTAAAACTTAAATTTCTTTTGTATACCAATTGCCGCCGCGCCACCGCGAGTATCGAGTTTCAGTATGACAAGTTTTCGCGCGTTGTATACGATAAACAAATATTTGTCTTAAATTCTACGTTTATCCCTCCGTGTGCATTATCGACGACGCGCGTGTACCGCGAGGTGTGTCTAATGCACCGCGTCTATCGCGCGGATAAAGCGGCTCGTTGCACGCGCGGAATTATATTTGCGCCATAACGCGTGTGTGTTTAAAGTTTCGCAGGTAAACGAGATCGATCGGAGCGAACTTCCGACAATAACTATTGTAGACTGAGAATTTAATTAAATCGATTATTGCGAAAACGCCGCGCAATAAGAGAACGCAGACAGAACGGATACTCCCGCGCAAAGCGATATTTAATTCGTATCCAATGAACGTGTATATTCGCGCGCTGGCGATGTTTATTTAAACGCGACACCAATTTGGAGAATCAACAATATTTTACAATTTGATTACACACCCAAACCGATTAAACCTTCTTTGCGCGCGCAAAAATGTATCAATATAAAATAAATGTATATCTGATTTTATTTGAAGATAAATTTTAATGTAACTAAATATAACTAAATATAACTTGTGTGATAATAGCAAATACATCATTATTGGAAATTGCAGAATTAATTTTTCAGTTTAAATGTAGTCACGTTATTACGTGTAAGAGAGTAAGTGAAAGAGAGTGAGAGAGAAAAACAAGTATGTATACGTCTTTTGCTCTGCTAACGCTATCCATTTCGGATATCATTAAATAGTCAACAGACGTATTCAACAGAGAAGAACTCATATCTCTCTCATCTATCCCGTCCTTATTCAACAAATGTTTCCTATTTTCTTTCTCTTTTTAATCTCGTTCGAGATTTCTCTCCTATATCGCCGACACACCCCGGTATTTTATATTAATATTTTATTGTACCATGTCTCCATTCTTCCGTCCTCTCGATCGAAATAGAATCTTGTCTTATCGTTGAAAATGCGTGACAAATGCTAGTCCGCTCGCGTTCTCTCAGAAAGAATAAACATACAAAAAATTTATTGCAATAAAACACTCACCGATTGAATATATTAAATTATGAAGAAACGAAGGACGCGATCAAATGTGGAAAATGTTTTGCGATCGAAGTTATCTGCGTGCGTTTCAAAATAATTGCAGTATCGCGCACGCACTTCGAAAGTTAAAAGATATTTTATATGAATCGATACTTTATAAAAAAGAAATACTATTACGAATGTATGCTGATGATACGATATTCTCAATCAAAAAAGCGCACGAAAGACACAAAGAAACTCTCTTTCCCTTCTTTCTATCTTTTACGGCCCTTCGTTTCGGCCGATATTTAAGAGTAAAGATCCTCTCTCTTTCTCTCTCTCTCTTTCTCTCTCTCTCTCTCTCTCTCTTTCTATCTATCTATCTATCTCTCGCTCTCTTTCTATTCTGTCTCTCTTTTTCTCTGTGATGTCACATCGACATTCTTTCCAAGAGTTGCGCGCGTTCGATATTAGGAAATACCTTCTGCCAATTTCCCATGTTATATAAGGTAAGCCTGTCCCTCTACGAAGACCGAGGGCTTGTCCGACACACGCTCTGCGCGCGAATTCGATTTTACTTGCGAGAATTTTTATAAACTCAGATGAGAACAAGAGAATGAGAGTTTTAACAGAGGAAAAGAGTTTTAATGCGCTTTTTTTCTCTCGTCGAGTTTTGCCATTCCATTTGCGAAACGATTTCTCGTTTCGACATTCTTCGTACAACGACTCTTCATAATACGATATCTGGCCTATGCAAATGTTGCAAATACTATCGACCGAATTATGCGAGTTGCCGGGAACGCGGATGTTAAATCGCAGAAATAGTTTGCGAATTTGCAATTGGTTATGAACGGTCATGCGGAATAATATATATCAGAAACACGCGGCAATAGAACCAACAGAAATTAGGATAGTCATCTTTGTGTACCGTGTGTGCGAGCACAAAGGTCAAATAGTTGAGAAGTTTCATATTACATTGCATATAATTTATAAATTTACGAAATTTTGCGATCGATTGAATTTCCTGAGAGAAAAAAACACGCATGACGGTTACAACACATGAAATTGATAATGACACGAAATTTGACGCGATATCTCAACGACAATTCGCTCTGAATAGCAATAATACGCGAATAGTCATTTCTACGGGCGTTAACTGCATTATTGACTCTCTGTACAGTCAAGTACAGTTATCAAAGATTTCAAGACACGTCCGGAAACCGTGTAGACGACGGGGTAGTGTAGCCGTGGGGAATACGTGGCCTGGTATAAAATAAAGGATCACCCTGGGCGCTGCCTCGTCTATCGGCCGGCAATATCAGCGGGAATTGAAATAGTCGTGATATTTCTTTGAGAGAAAAGAGAGAGAGAGAAAGAAAAAGAGAGAGAGAGAAGCGAGAGAGCAAGAGCAACGAGTGAGGATCGCAACGGTGATGATGAGGGCGAGGAAATAATAAAAAGCAGCGCGAATGAGGTTTGCGGATACACGGCCGACGACAACGACGCCGCGGGAAAAATGGAGGTGTGTTAGATCATTTTCTCTCTCTCTCTCTCTCTCCTTCTTGTCCCTCTACAATCAGATTTCTTAACGCGCCGCTCCATCAGAAACGCCAATACTCGGACCTCCTTTGTCGTGAATGGAGTAAAGACGAGAGCTATTGGATGACAATGACAACGCGAAGACAAAGAAAATGAGCGGCTTTCTGCAATAAGAAACGGACACCGTCCGAACGAAGAAATATCCGTTCGGTGTGTGATTATTTTCAAAGTAACGACACGACGAGTGTTCGAAAAACAAAGCCGCTTTAATAAATTTCGGCGATTAAAGCCAATACTCACGAGAATTAACGCGCGAGTTTTTTAACTGTTGCTTTTTTCTACCGATGTTGTTCTCCAAGTTCGAATATCATTCGATAAACAGTAAAAGAATATCATTATTCAAACGCGATTGATTATAAAATTAGTAAAGTGAAGTTAATTCACTAATTGTATCGCGCATCGTGTTAAAATGATTTAAGATTTCGCCGAGAAAAATGAAGAGGATAATACACAGAATATAATATTGCAATGCAAAACAATAACGGGGTCAAAGTAAAGTGGCTCATTAACACGTAATACACCTGTTCAAAAATCTTCACGATCTAAACTATATAAGCGGTATCCTAGCAACAAGATGAGAACGGTCGAAATCAAGGGAGAGGGGGTGAGTTGCTACGGCGGCGCATCTCCTCGAAATATGAAACGGAGTAACCGAGCTTGGCAGTATATGTATTCCGCGCATTTGCAATTACATTGAGCCCTGCATATTCATCGCACGCGAGAATAAGTCCTATCTCTATATCGCATGAAAAAGACGAATTTATCTATTATTAAATCTCAAAATAAACGCGCAACGAGAACGACAAGTAGTTATAACTGAAATTCACACATTTACGTGTAACTATTTAAAACGATAATCGCGATATTTCCAGAATAAAATTGAACACCAAGCTGAAAAACGTGTTTATGTTATGAAAATACATACACCGAATATAACAGTTAATCGTGTTGTAGTTATTCAATGTGTCTTTTAAAACTACAGTTTTATTCGTCGAATTATTTACGTCGCATCGCGTGTGCGTTAATAAATTTAACTTCAGAAACAACCTCTGCTCGAAGTCGCGCTTGTCTCATCAGTCTTACATGCACCGATGCTATTTATCGAGCGGTGGAGTAAGCTTCTTTGTAAAATGCGCGGTTATCGAGGCCGCACAATAGTGCGCGGGAGAGTAAACCAGGTCGCCCAGGGGTATTGAGAGACCGGGGGAAGTTTAATATTACCATCAGAACATCGTCTACAAGTCCTGCGGGGCAAGTTGCGGTCTGACGCTCCACACAGGAACTTTTGTCACAGGATTCAACTTCCGCGAGGTTGGTCCGGACGAGTGCTTCGCGCGGAAGGGGCGTGGAGGAAAAAAAGAGAGAGAAAGAAAATATGGGAGGAAGAGAAACGGAACAAGAGCGAAATGTGTGCGAAAACGCGAGCGATATTCGCCGGCCGAGGTCGCGCGGACAAAGAGGAAGAGAAAGAGAGACAGAGAGACAGAGAGAGAGAGAGAGAGAGAGAAAGAGGAAGCCGCTTCTTTCACCGCAACGCGTCCTGTCCGGCGGGAACACGCGGCGGCAACCGTGTTTGCATAGTTTGTCCTGTTTACATTCACCCTGGGATTCCGCGTCCTACGAGATTACGCGCGGACGCCCTGCGGGATCGGGAAAAGACTGTTTAGCGTCTCACCTCGTGCGGTAACTGCGAGAAGTACTCGATTCCCAGTTAATTCCGTCGTCGTTGCATACACGTGTGCCGTGCGAAAGATCCGCTTTAACTCTCGGCAAGTACCATAAACTTCGGTGCACTGGTCTCCATAATTCCGTGCGTAAAAGAGCGCTGAAAAAGATATCACTAATTTAATAATCGGTTGAGCAAACTTTACTTTGTAATAATTTTTATTTAAGACTCGGTTATGTGTATGTGGGACGAAATACGGAAAATAACTAAACTTATTATATTTTTATTATATTAATTGTATATCTATATTTATTTTTGTATATCTATATTTTATATCTATATTGTATATCTATATTGTATATCTATATTTATTTCGTTTTTGTCACAAACATTTATATTTGAGAGAAAACTAAAATATCACTATCTAGAAAAGAGCAATTATAAATTTGTATACTTATGTTTGAACAAATTACTTTATATATATATATTTTTTTTTGGGAGTACAAATTAGTTCGGTCCGTTTTTTTGTGTTCAAAAATGCATTTATTTCAAAACAAAATGAATGAACAGATTAATTAAAGTA
>QVOB01027943.1:0-15908 GCA_014839585.1 Pseudomyrmex concolor | reverse complement strand
TTTTTCGAAAAGTGGAAGTTTCACCCTTTTCGACTGGCAGTATTTTCATGATTGCTTGGAATGACATTTCACTCCAAAAGAGTGAGATCCCACTCCAAAAATTTTAGAGAGTAAATGTATCATTAGCAGGTGATCGTTCAGCGAATGACGGGGATGAACGTAGATAATTGATGGCGATTAACATCGAATTGGTTTTCTTCGTACGTAAGAAGAACATTAAGCGATAATAAAGAGTAATGTTGTTTTGAAGAGGAAGAGGCTCAACACAGAAAGAAGAGCACGCGCTCTTTCAAGCGAAGGGGAGCGATAGTGGAGTGTATTTCGGCTTGCGTTTTTAACGTAATCAAGAATGATCGTGTGCACGTGCGTTCCAAATACGTTGTCGGGCGTGTCTATATCTTGCGAGAAACATCATCGAGGATTTTCATACCCTCTCGAAGTACTTATCGCTCTCTCAGCAAGCCCAAAGAGAGAGAAGACGCTTTTATCTCGGGGATATACATAATAAACTGGGAAATCGAAGATAAAAGAAAAAGGTCGATTCTCACACAGACAAGTGTTAAACGCTATCATAAGTTTAGTGATTCATTCTTCAGACACGCGATAGTGCGAAGGGATAGCGAATAGCAGTCTCTGGAATTTGCTTCGCGTCGTGGTAGGTAACTGCACTTCATAAGTGTCTCGTTACCGCCGGCAAAAATATATTGCGTCGTTTCGTAGACGTCAGAAAATAAAAAATAATGCTTACAGCATATATATGTATATACGTATAAAGAAACAATAAAATATAGAGGATTTTTATAAAATATAGAGAATATAATATAGATAATAAAATATAGATAATAAAATATAGAGAAATGTAAACGATTTTGCTGAACAATCAAGCGTTTTATATGTAAATTGTTTTTAATAGAGAGCTACTTACTTTGCGTTAAACATTATTAAACTGTTATTATGTATATATGTTTTTTTTTTATATCGATATTTGCTTTGAAATATTTGGAACTCTATAAGGAAGCGCGTCATTGTGTCTTTTCGGAGGGTGAGTTTAGGCAATTTGAGATACCGAACACGAGGCTCAAATCTCTTCCATTGCCGCGGGAATTGCTCGAAGCTGGGAAAAGAAATAACGGAAGTGCTCAGATCGTTTCGTTAAGGCGCAGACAGCGAAGCCGCTCGTATATTTTCGCTCGATATCGGAATAAATGCTTTTACTTCTGAAAGCTCGTAAAGTCGATTTACTACTATCGCCGCATTGACAGACACTCGTAACGAAGTGATAGTAAAGCTTAAGAAGAGAACGATGATTCCGAGATATGTCGGCGAAGTATGATTGAGCATCTCGCGTTGTAGCATTTAAAACTTCACGAGCTGCTGTTCAGCGTGAAAGCAACTTCTTCTTAAGCCGAGTCAAGTGTCTGACATATTTCATTTATTAATTACGACAAATTTGATAAAATCTGCGATCGAAACTTCCATATTTTGATATTGAATATAATTTCTACAGATGTAAAGGTAGAATAAACATTGTTCATAAACAATTAGAAAAATGTAAATAATTTCCGAGTCAATCACTGTGTGTGTGTGTAACTAGATATCATTTTTGCTGGTAAAAAGTGCGAGAGAAAAATTATAGTGACACAATACATTACTTCCTTTGATCTTATTAAACGTTAAGGGAATGTGTAACTTCGTGTAACTTACTATTCAATATGGCATTACACGATTTAATTTCTCAGTACAACGCGTCAGTCTTATCGTTTTCCTCTCACGTTCAACGTACCGTGACCTCGCCCGTTTGCTTTAATTGCGGTCTAATTCCCGTTGCGCGCCTCAATTAGTTTCGATTACACTGAGAATCCCTTTCATAGCTGTAGAAACCGGGAGGTGAACAGAATTTGGGAAATAAATGAGATTAAAGTTCGCGGCGACTAAAGAAATATAATAATAATAATATATATCATATCGCACGTTTTCCCGGATGAACATATCTATATGTAAATAAAGACTAAACCTTAAAAAAATACATTACTCATCGCAACTGTAGAAATTGATAGAATCTTTTTTTTACATGCAGCAAAATTTATATTTTACATGAAAAGCATATTTTATCTTATATTTTATCTTATATTTTATCTTATATTTTATCTGCGAAATGCAGATAAAATAGCAAAGTGTATTTTGCACAATAAAGGATAAAAATTATATTTTATCTGTAAATAAGCGAATTATTAAAAGAAAATTACTTAAGACATTTTAGAAGTAAATCTGTGTAAATTTCAAAACAGGATATAATGACATTTGCGCTGACAAAAAAAATACACACAAAGTTATAATTTTATTCCGCATCGCGAATGAAAAACATTGTCTAAGAGATAAGCAAAAAACTCACATACTTCTTCGCACGAACTTTCTAAAGGAAACATTTCTCTTTATACTATATTGGCGGCGGAACTTGAAATGGAGAAAATGCGAGAAATCGAACAAGCTGAATGTTCGCCAAGCGTCTGCGTTAGATACTGTTCAGGTGGCGCCTCGCAACAGTTCAAAGAGCTCGCTTTGAAAAGCTGCGGCGAGTGCTGCCGCCGCGATATCGTGACGGACGTCTTGTGAACCTGAGAGTGCAAGGGGGTAACTCACCCTCCGAGCCGGTCTCGTCAAGAACACAAGCGAGACGCCACCGTGATATTGTCGCAACAAATAAGCGAGAATATGGCGCATGGGGCCGTAAGAACACGGATGCAGAGATGCGAGAAAAAGAATTTATAAACCACTCGCGTCTATCATCGTAAGACTGTTGATGATCACCGACATATTCCCGCATTTGCATCTTTTTCTTTTTATAAGATGCGCGTAGAGAGAATATATTTATCTCAAATAACACATAGATGGGTTTTTAAAATATACCTTATTGTTTTTACTTTCTTTTGTAAAAAATATCGATATTTCGATTTGAAGAAAAGAATCGAATCCAAAACAAGCATTTTTACAAGATAGCGAAAGAAGATTTAACAATTTTCGAAAAGTATTTTCAACAGTTTCGAACGACACGTGATCTTAACTGTATGTATACCATATATGCGTGTGTGTAAAATCAGCTGTGCAAACTAACTTAGACCTTTTACACGTGTTTTCTTTATAATATAATTTTCTACGCCATCACTTTGGGAGTTAATGCAGCGGGAGTGGATTCTCAATGAGGTTATATCTTTAATCGTATTGGTCTTCGTATTTTGCGCGTCGTTTCGCTATCATCGGAAAGAGTTTTCAAGGACGAAATTCACTTTGTACCATCTCCTTCGAGAAAGATGACAGTGATTTACTCTGGTGTTTTGTATTGTGAATGATAAACGCGATCGGGTCAAAGGAGCTCGAGGGAATTGCTCTAAGATTGTAGGTAGAATATATACACGCGATATTTTAATCATTAGAACAATGGAGGTCGAGAGAAATGTAATATCTGTGCATTGAGTTTCAAGATCTGCTTTTCTCTCGCAAATAAACTTTTTGCTTGACTAATTATTTTCTGAAAACTATGCAAGGTTTTAACATTTTTATAACATGTACTTTTACATAGTTATATGTGTAGGAACTTAATATATATTGTTGTTATCGTGTCTTCGAATTTAACGGCCGAATTAACAGCTCGCGCATGAATTTGTATATTTGCGCAATCGCAGAGACGAAAAATATTATTCATTCTCACCTCTGCGGTGTTTGTTGATTACCGGTACGACTCAACTGACGAATTTGAAACGGGAAAAACAGAGTCGACTTTAAAGACACGAAGCCGAGAGAGACCAGAAGACCCGTATCCGCCGATAGAATAAGACGCGCAACCGAGTTATTATAGAATTTTTGTTTTGTACATGATTATTATAATCCAATACAGTACAATTTGAATTATTTATTTATTTATTTATTTATTTAATATAAAATCTATACTATATAAATACTATATAAAATCAGAAAAGATCCTACATATGTGTGTATTTTACATATTTTATATTACATACATGTATAATTTTTTTACAGCGTGTACTTTTTGTTGAATTAAGAACAGACGACGCGTAGAAAGCCCTTCAAAAACTAGGCTTTAAAAACTTTATCTTGGGATACGTATGCGGCACACACAGATACATATATCGCGTGTAATATAAAGTTGCATGTACCCTGAAAGTCAGTATTATGAAGAAAGTTGTTAATAAGTTTTCTCGTTCTTGACGCGCAACTTTGTTATTAGCATTATCCTCTTGACAGTTCACTCTCTCTCTCTCTCTCTCTTTTTCTCTCTCGGTTCTTTGCAAACATTACAAAATATTTATTAGCGACAGAAAGATGCGTCTGAGAAAAATTCCCACAGTAAGATCAAAATAGCAAATACTCGTCCCTTTGCCCGTTGAATCTGCGAAGTACACGTGTTCGACAATTGAGATCGATTTTAATCAGAAAATTTGATTTCCGAATTGCAAACCTTGCAATTCGCAAGCTATCTTTAATTTTCGTATCGAGGAAATACGACCGCGGACGCATTTTCAATTATTGCTTTTTCCCAAGTAATCAGTTCTTATTGATTTTCGATTAGGAATATTAGCGACTGCGCGTCCATATTGACGTGGAACTCGGCATGAGATGTACTGGAAACAAACATTATTTTTTGCACGATTATTATCGTCAAACACAATTATGTCGTAATTAAATAGTTTATTGAAGAAACTTAGAGTTCGACGCGAATTGCGACCGAATCAGTTTGTATTGCTTCGCACAAATTACGTTTAGACTTTCATTGAACTCTGCTATAAAATTGAGAACGAAAAAATCTGTCATTCTAAGAAAACTCATCGATAAATAATATAAACACAAGAAGAAGTAGTTTAGAATTGCAGCTGATATTGAAAATTTCTTCCGAGACTGTGCGAAAAAAAATTTCTTACGCATACTTCGTGGCATCCTTGAAAGCGTATTTAATGACAAACTGTCATTCCTTTCTCGTGTTATACCCTTGCTTTACGGTCGACGCCGTCAATATTTTGCAGGCGTCGTTTTAAATCCGCATTCGTAAATTCGCATCGAGACATTTTAGACTTTAGAACGAGAGAATTATAGACTGTGCGTAATTTTTTTTACTGAAACAAATATCGAACGTTCATTGGTTATACATCGCGCGGCGTGAAAGTTAAAGCGATCCGGCAAAAAGACCAGAAAGAAATTAACTTTGCATGCAATAATCCCGTAAGGTTCGAGTTTTTTTGATAACGAAAAGTGGCCTAGGGCATCTTTTATTTACACTTTGCAGTAAGCACGAAGTTTTCGGAACATTTGCCCGAATTGAAAATATATCTGGTCGATCTATAATTTAAATCAACGAGTTTTTGCGATCACACATTTTTTATGAAATACTTTAAGGGTCCTTAACATATTACGATTTAATTATATAAAAATCAGAAAAAAAACTACGACAATTAAATTATAAATTACTAATGAGGAAAACTCGAGGTGTAAATTAGTATAACTGAGTTTAGCTCGTTGCGATAATTTTATCGATTTTAACAGTTTTCCCACTAATTAATAACTTCTAAATTTAATAAAAGCGTTTGACTTTTCAGAGAAATACATTATCGTGTATTCAATGTTTGTAATAAATAAATAATGTTTGTAATAAATATTTCTCTGCGCTATATCTGTTAATTTACGTATATATTTGTAAAAATGTCATGGAATAGAAAACGTGTGCGATCAAGAAAGAATATATTCAAAAGGTTTTCAGACTAAATATACGCATCGCACCGAGATGTCGCGTAGATGATATATCCGCGTATAATTGGGTTATTAATCGTGACATTAATTGAATATTCATTTATACCGCGGATATATACATAATAGAGAGCGCGAACTATGAAATTCCATCACACATCTTCATCAGTATTTAAATGAAATTAAATACTGAGAATTCTCTCTCACATATGGCGCGCGTTACGTCAAACGTGCTCGTTCTAAAAGCAAAACGTTCGCTTTATATTGTGTTAAAAGAAACTGTCTATATAAGATTTTATCAAACAGCGCGAAGTTTTACAGTTGCTGTTTTAGTTTCAATATAAATAAACAAATGTTATATTTTTAAACCAGTATTTTTAATATTTCTGTGGAAATAAACCGCGTCTGAATAATTTACACGCAAGCGCGAAAAAAGATAGAGTTTCCGTGCAACTTCCTTTCACAATATTTTTATCTCTGATATCGAGATGTTTTACACACACTGAACAAAAGTTATACATCGGTCGTAAATCATCGCGGCTGTCCGCAAGTTCTTATACCGTTGAAAAGCGGAGTCGCACCTAGTCGCGCGATCTCGCGCGATGTAAAAGATGGATTATGTGTTTATATACGTGTGTTCTGTTCGCAAAATGCACTACAGATTCTGGTGTTCTATAAGTTTGTTCAACATGCGTCTCGTTGAAATAATAGATTTTAATATATTTGAACGATATAACGTTCGCTGAACTTTACTATTATATTTAATTTTTTTCTCGTTAAGCGAATTTTTTCATTTATAAGAATCTTCTCATAGAGAATAAAATTAGACATCCTATAAAATGTTCTGTTGAAGCGAGTTCTGTAACAACACTGTAGATCATTTCAATTTTCGGTCGTCGTTTCGGTGAATTTGCACACGATTTATAGTTTAATAAATCCGCACGGCGCTTTGATATCAAGTCGTATTATAGCAAAGAGATAATTTATTATACGTTACAGGAATATTAAATAACTTCATTATATTCCGTCGGTGCGTTTAATGTTACAGCAGCAAGTATATTTAACATATTTGTTGACACATCTCTCAACTTAAAGGATTATTTCGGAAAACGTATCAATATGACGAAACATAAGAAATGAAGTGTGCGAATTGTTGAAGTGAAATTCACACGATCGAATGTTACATACGTGCATTTGCCATACTTGCGGCATTTGAAGGAGAAGAGCGACTAATTTCTAAAGATGTTACCGTACACAGAACGTGAGCAAGTTATTATTTCTCATCTCGTTCTTTCCGCGCGCGCAATTTTTCTCAGTCGTCTTTCCGTCTCAAACTATTTCAATAAGACACGTAAACTGTGGTCCCTAATATTTTTCCCGTTGCATACCGCAATACGGTTCACGAAAAAAAAAAAATAAATAAAAGATACGAAAGAAAAAAGACAGCATGTACCAGAAACAACTTATCACGTCTTTGCAGATAATTTGTTCTTTTTTCTAATCGTTTCAATATCTCATTAAGCAACAAAACGTTTCTCTCGATTATTTGCGGACTACATACGTGTGTTTTGTCATAACACACCGGACGCAAGAGCGATGTAAGTGCAAAAAAATAGTAGATTAAAAAATCTTAAATTATGTATATTCTCTTTTTTAAAAAGCTTATTGTAATTAAATTTACTTTCGCTTATTAGCGCGGCTTTAAATTTCGCAAATGCGATTGTCAGTTTCAAATTTCAAAGCTACTAATCCGAAAAAAATACATTCGTTCTTCTCTCTTTTTTTGCCGTTATTTATCTGCGGCTTTACAAAGCCGATGGATGTTATCTTCGTTATCCTCGCGCGAAATGAAGAACGATGGTTATCGCATTGTCACAATAATGGCCGTACAACGTATCGATACGAAAAAAAAAAGTATCTCTTCGCACACATGTGTGTGATCTAGTAGTACTGATCCCAATCCCGCGAGATAAGCAAGTATATACATGTATGTTCATATTCTGAGATAAGTTCCTTGTTCATCTCGCTCTTCATATTTCACTATCTGACGGTAGTCAAAAGAGAAAAAAAAAGAAAAAAAAAAAAAAAAAAAAAAAAAGAAGAGCAAACCGTATCGGACGTCGCGACCGCGCGAATTACTATTTTTCATCCCCCTGCCGACTCCTTCTTATCAGCTTTTCCCGAGCGGAAGGGGAAAACGAACCACGGATGTCCTGTTGTAGGAGTCGCGGTGCGCGAGAAGAATCAAGGGAGGGTGATCGGAGTTTGCGGAGCTTGCGCCGTGCTGGGGGTGCGCGTTGGCCCGGCGGCGAGGTTAAAGCTGATTCCGCTAGTCGGCGCTAGGCCAGGCCACGCGAAGCGCGTTGTGCTTGCGAAGCTTTCACGGGGGAGGATATCTACCAGGCCGGTGGTGCACGCGCGGACCAAAGCGGGCCGATGGTGGTACCGCGCGGCTTTCCCTAGTGAAACAACGGCCCGCACAGGACGCGAGCGACCGCGACGACTGCGAAGCGGCGGCTTCCGGAAGATGCGGTACCTGAAGAGGAAGTCGCGTTGCCTCGTCGTGAGAGATCGCGTCGCACATCCGTGACGTTTACGAATCCGGGATAAAATCGCTTACGTCGCATCGGCAAATAGAGCGATTCCCGAAGCAGGACCAAAGTTACATCAACACGTCGAAAGAAAAAAAGAAAAAGAAAACCTCGCGGTACTCTCGGGAGTAAAATCTCGGCGAAAGTTCGTAAACCAAAAAGGACCAACAAAACAAACGTCGAAGAGCTTCTGAAACCAGGACCAAACGCAAATTAATGAACAGTAACGAAATGTTCGAAGCGCCTTGTGACGGACGGAAATGTTAGATGGATATTTGACTCGTGCAAAGAAACAACACAAAGTTGTTTCGGGAATACCTCTCGGGAACATGCAAGACACGGTGGTGAACTGGTAAGATAAAGAAGAAGGCGCGGTTGACCACGCGAAGAGCAAGAAATCTTCTCCACGAGTTTGTTCCCACGGAGCGAGTTGGCGAGGAGACTTCAACGAGTTTTCGATGTCTTCGAGTTGCAAAGTGGAGAATTCCTTTGAGAAACACGACGTCGAGTCTCCCTGGGCAATCACACCGCGGTTACCAACTAGCCGCTGGCCAAGTTTACGGCGAAGCTCGAATCGGGATAGAAATCTTAACAACTCTTTGTTGTTGAGGCAATTTGCTGCGAAATCGATTGTCTTGTCGACATCATCATCATCATCGTTACCGTTACAATCGCTTTTCCGAACTAACGAACTTCTTTCGACGTTCTCGCGGTAATCGTTCATCATTTTGTGGGAAAGCGCGCGAAGTGCGCGCCGAAGTAAAAATTGGCGGTTTTCTTGGCGCAACCTACGTCCTTACGGTCCTTTCTCCGCCTGATTTCCGCCGGACTTTTTTTTCTGCGAAGAGAGCTTCGCGCGAGAGTGAAGAGGTTACGTAGAAGAAGAAATCCTAAAGGAAAAAAACCTCTCGCGCATCGGGAGAAGATAACCGGATAAAACTTTTTCCCAAGGGGGATGACGAGATTAGTATTGCAGCAACGAGGGAAAAGCAGATTACAATTGGCGACGTCGGCGGGCGGGAAGTTTGCATAAGTGTATTCGATTAAGGGAGCAATATCAGGGTGGCGAGCGGCGACGAGAAAGTGGGGGTGAACGGAAGGAGGACACGTAGGGGGAGATGTGACGCCCGACATTACACGTCGAGTAAACAAGCACGTCGGGCACACCTTCCTTCTAATTACGAGATACTTAATTGAGCACGCTGGTTGGCGGGTCCAAAAAATGTAGAAGTATTTTTAATACGCGCGCGCGGGCACACACACACGCACGCACGCATGCCATTAGTATTGTTACGCACGTGCGTCGTATCATATCTGTATCTCCAGGGTGATGGATAATTTTAAGGGTACAGTAATATAATTATTATTGTAATTAATCGGTAACTTAACGCAATTAAAAAAAAAAAAAACCACAAAAGGGAGAGTTTGAAACGGCGGTCCAATTTTAGCGAAGTTAGCGACGTATGTGATCCAACGTCTTGTACAAGTGACTTAGACGTATTTCTCCGTTTATCTATCCTCCCTTATTATTTTCTCAACGAGCGATCTCGCGGAGCACGCGTAGAGGGTGTACACGAAGAGTGGGGTGGCGTGGTGCTCTCTTCGTACACATGTATCGTGCCACGAACGGTACCGAGCTCGGTTAGGCGCGCTCGTGTTCCAGAAGTTTCTTTGCGGTTCGTTAACCCACCACGGGGGCGATTGTGCGTGTTACCAGACGGTAACCAACGTCGTCGGGCGCTGCCGCGAGGTATTGCACACGTAGTCTCGCGACCGCAATCGGACCAACACACGTTCGACTTCGTTGGATGATTTTTTTTGCGATCGAGAAACCAAAAGACATCGGGGGAAAATATCAATCGGGTTAATCGCGACGAAAAAAAACAAAAAAACAAGTGGATAGAAATATCGAAGAGAATTGATTCCGGTGAGACGCGGAACTGTATCCCAAAGGCCCGACCATAGATGAGCGCCAGTTTCGGTGTGGTGAAACGATGGAGAACGTTCGTGGTGACACTGTGGAATAACGCGGCCGAACGGATCCGAGATGTCGCAGCGAGAAAGACGCTAACAATGACGACGTCCAGCAGATACAGCAGCTACAACTGCCTCACCAGTTGGGATAGCTACGATCGCATTCCGAGGTATCCGATCTCTATCGATCGCTCGAGTTAATTTTTAATATAACAAGTGTATATGCACGACACGTTACGTCCGCGAAAAGGCGGAAAAACGTCTCTCTGTGTTTTTTGAATGAATTATTGTATCGCAATTCTTGATACAATCGCTAACGGATATATCTGTTGAAGTCTCGTTAATTGTAACGAAAGCGCGACGAAGAGTCGTCGTGCTATTAATTGTGCGACACGATTAACCCAATTTGCAATTTGCATCTAATCCCTTACCCGCACTCGTGCACGCAACCATTCATCTTGCACTTCCGCCGTGCGTGCTTCCGTGAATAATTAACGACAGCTTCAATAAACCCTAATCGCGATTATCCCTTTCCCGATCGTTCAATTACGAGAGAATCATCGTGTTGATTTTCGGATCCTCTCTCGTTCCTTCCTCGCGCATTTTACCTTTCATTTTGTGTCCCAGTCTCGCTCGATTTACTTTGCTCGCACGGCCGTACGTAATCGCGCGACTGTTTTCTGCCGGCAGAGCGGAGGTTGATCCTGACATATGTACCACCGTACGTTGGATCCGCGTTGTCCGGACAAACGAGTAAATATTTGTCCCGCAATCCCCGTGGTCCTTGAATCTTCTCGCGCGCAATCCACACTTAACTACGCTTGTTCGAACGTAATTCGAGAGTTAAAATTAAAAGCGAAAGTGTGTCAAGAGATTTTTGTAAAAAAAAAAAAAAAAAAGAAAAGAAAAAGATTTCGCGATTATTCGCCGTTTGTTTACGAGAATATGAATAATAACGGCGCGCAAGTTTTTCATTAACGGCAAGTTTTTCATTAACGGCAAATGAGTCGACCGCTCGTTAAAACACATCGCAAACGGCAGTCATTTTGGTTTCATGCGGTATTTAGCGCCGGCTATCCCGTTACACGGCGCGATCGCGAGTATCAATAACGGAGGGAGAGACGTTATAGCGCTCTTCCGAGCGCGGAACGAGGTTTTATCTGGCGCGCTCGAATGCCGATGCGCGAGATATCGCGTGTGGTGTGTGCGCCGTTGAACATCAGCTGAATTGTATGTAATTTGTTCTGACAGATACGAGTATTTTGAGAGAGAATTAGATCTTCGAGACAATATTATCGGTGTGTGTCCAACTTGGAAATCTCTTGATTCCTCTCCCTTTTTACTAGTTTTTTTTTTTTTTTTTTCAAACAGAAAGTGTTCCGATTTTGCTGATAAATAGAAAGTTGAGATAAAAGTGATTTACTTAAATGTGCTCACAGCTGAAGGAACTTTTCCTTCAGCTGTGCGAGAATCACGACAAAGCTTCCTTATACAATCTCCTTCAAATGTGATGTGTTTCGTTCATAATAAATTTCCTACAGTCTTTTTGCATCAAGAAAGTGAGATATATATATATATGCTAAGTAAATAAAATACCATCACACACGTAGACATTTGAGATATAGATTTCGAGAGACGTACTTTGTTGGAACTTTTGATCGAGATATGAACGATTTCATTGAAATGAAAAATTGAAGAACGCATTTCTCCACGGATATAAATTCGACCGATCGTAAAAATCTTAGATTTTCACTGACGAGAGAGAGAAAAGAGAATTGTCAAAAATGACGAGAGATCGAACGATAGTTTTTCTTTCTTTCTTTCTTTCCACAGGTCAGAAAACAATGACAATCTCTAGGCGTCGAGCCGCTATCGAATTTTTATTCGCGAAAATTTTCTATTATGATGCGCGCGACGACGTGCCTTTTTTCTCATTTCAACACGTGGTGTGCGTTCTTTATTTCGCGCGCGCGCGCAAAAAAAAACGTTACTTTTTCACCGGCGGAATTGGCGGCTAATTGAAGTTTCGCGAGCCATTCACAGCCGGATTTACGAACGAGGATTAAAGTAACTGGCCGGATGGATTTTTTCATCTTCAATGTGTGTGTGTGTGCGCGCGCTCGCGCGCGCGTGCTATTGACTCTCTACTTATTCTTCAACTTCATTTTGGCCGCGTAACGAACATTTGTACGGTCTATTCTCTATCCTGAAGCTTTTCCTGCTATTCAGTTTTTTTTACGAATATAATCATATCATACGTGTATCGTATAAACATCTAATTTCTTTTGCTGCGTATTTCCTTCTACGCGTGTGTCTCACATAATAAGACAAAGAATAGACCCTCAACAAGCAGATCTTTCAATCTGCGGATAATCAAATTAGTATCTATTTTCTTCAATTTGCATCAGTGATAACGTTTCCCCAATTTAAGAGAGCTACGTTCTCTTTCTCTCTTTTTCACTCTCTCTCTCTCGATTTATATTGTTATTACTTTCTTAACTCACCATCGCCGTGTTTTGCTCACGCCTCCTGATCGCGTGTTAGATATCACCCCCGACACAGAGTTTCTTCTGATAAAACACAAAAGTCCCACTTCCAATTTATTCTTCTGTTACAAAGTATGCAGATGTAAAAAAAAAAAAAAGGAATACAAAACATTCTTTCGGAATTAATAAGATTGTTTCACGTTCTTGCTTGCTTTTCTAATTTACGATTGGAGAAACCTCTCGCGCTAATTTTTTTTGTTCGCGCAAGCGCTGCTTGCGTGACAGATTTCGTTCAACGTGAAATTTTTTTCGGCGAAATGCTATTCTTCCGGCAAATTGTTATTCTAATTTTTTCTTCGTGGAATTTACGCGCGGAGTGTACAGATGTCAGTGTGAAAGTAGTGTAAAATTACAAGATACGGTTGTAAGCGAAATAAATGTGCAATATAGAAATGCCAACTCAATTAGAAAATTGTATATATTTTTAATAGGTAATCCCCCGCGTTATCGCTCATATGTTGACGTTTGCGTGCGAGATTTTCTGCTCGATACGAACGTTCTTTTGAAAACAACCGTGAAGAGCGGTGTAATTTATTATTGTTCATAATTTTTGTACAATATTCTTGGTATAACGTATAGATTGTGATATCTAGCGAATTTATGATTTACGTAATACTTAAATTGTCTCTGTAACGTATTTCAAAATCTTTGGCGTTTAGAAACTAAAGCGCAACATGAAGAACGTAAAATAGCAGTGAGGGAGAAAGAAAGAGGACTCGCAAGGGTTTTATCTACAAGTTCCGTCGGATCTTAATTGCTGTGAAGCCATGATCTCGAGAGTTTTAATTATCGTGACAAACTCAGGAACACGGATGTACACATATTGATCTCTCCGTTCTATTGGCGCATGAAATTTCGATACCACTTTAAACTTTTTCTGTGCTAATAATATATACAAAACAATTCCCGCAAAACAATACTCCGTTTTGTTTTCTATATAATTTTTTCTACATATAATTTGTAATATTTTCTATATTTGATTTTGAATGATAATTGTTTGCTGTAATAAACGTTGCAATACAATAATACAGTAAAGAACGAGTACAAAACGACGATGTAAATATACATCAATCGCATGTCACCAAATAGCGTCGTCGGGTGACATCGTTGAGAATGCGATTACTTGCGGACATTCAAATTTGTGATGACGTAAAGTCGGTCCTTGTACCGACATCAGAGGACCGTTCGTGGTAATCGAAATGCCTTGTTCCCGCAAACAGCCGTTTCTGCCGTCATCTAACCGGAAATTCAACGCGGCCCGTCAGGACTTCGCTTCTTGTCCTGTTAATGAAACACGGCCGAGTGGCAGTTTCTCTCGAGCTTCGAACCTGGACGGCAAATTGATCGTAAAAGCGACAGCCAGCACGTTTCGGGCGACGAGCTGACAATTCTCAACTGCCTGCTATGGATATATGTACGTCGCGAGCACACAAGTATCTTTCGTGGATTTGATCTTAGACCAATCCTCTCGCAAGAGACACGAAGTCCCAGAAGTGTCACATTTGTTTGTCCCGTGGAATGATATGTCTAATTAATTGTAGAGTTTAGGACAAAAAACAACATGCACTACGACGTAATTTTTTACCTTGTAATATAAAAATTAAACGACAGCTTATATAAACGATTGGAAAGTGTTGCGTTTCCGAGCAGAGCTTGCAAATCTCCACGTAATTTCCCGTGAGATTATCTTTTCAACTAAATTTTCTTTGGCTCTTCAGCAAGATGTTTTACACAAGAAAGTAAAATTGAGACAAAGAAAAATGACATGTAATTTAATTTCTGTTGGCTCTAAATTAAAAATATTTGTGATTGAAGAAGAGTACACCGACAAAAGAATAAATAATATTAAAGCGAGAGTCAAGTCTTTAAAATTAAAAGTTCTCTTCTTTCAACTTCTATTCATTTTTTTTTTTTTTTTTAATGCTAACTCTTTTGATCTTTCGAAAGGCAGGTTTAGAATCGGTAACGTTACTTCCGCTCGCGATGCGAGTCTCTCATTTTTAACATCTAATTTATAATTATATTCCAAATTCTTATTTATTGATTCTAAAAAACTAATTTGTACGCACATATAATTTAAATGCCCGGAATTTATATCGTTTAATTATATCTCCATTGTTGCGTTAATAATTAAGTTTATTAAATTAAAGAATATTCGATGCGCGTGAATTTTGCCGATTTGATTCGCGCGTTTTAATTCCGTAATAAAATAATTTACACGACGATTCGTTACACCGGAAACGCGTACGTACGTATACAATGCGACAGATTTCAGCGAACAACTCATGCACCTTTAAACAACGAGAAATTACGCGTGTCGCGATCATTACTCGCTATTTGCCATTCCGTATCAGTTGCGCTCTGGTAAGCATAATGAATCGCGCGGAGATAAGCGCGCGGAGTGAAGAGTCGCGCACAAATGTCATATTTCTGCTGGCACACGAGTGTCATTAAATGAAGTATTTTTTAATTTAATTTATGAGAGCACCAAAACACACAAGTGAAATACTTGATTGCGCGTGATTTTCTATGACACGCGCGTGTATTCAAGTACGCCCGGTTGATTTCGAAAAGTTTAAGTTCAAGTACACACATACGAGAGATTCATACGAGAGACGCCCGCGCAAAAAAAAATAAAAAAAAATCAAAAAACCAAAAAAATAGTTTGCGACGGAATTATTAACGTGCGCTTCGCGTTTTCGTCTTTTTTTAACACGCAAGTGGTTCGCGTATTAATTAAATGAATCGCGCGCCGCGAGATTCGAAATACTTTTATCACACTTTTGCAAATCCAATTCAATTACAACGAGAAGCGCAATCTCCGCGAGCGAAAAGAGGCGCAGCAGTCGCTTCGATCTCTCGACACGGTCAGCGTGTATATCTCGAAATCCCATCAAAGCAAGAAACGGTATTAAAATTTAACGTAATATCCGTCTCGTTATGTCGTTAATATCGGTAATGAGTTCTCGAAATTATTCCCTCCCGTCTGATTATAACGAGGTTTGCAAATTCTGTTACAAGTCTCGTCTCGGCAGCACTTTCG
>QVOB01027941.1:0-29159 GCA_014839585.1 Pseudomyrmex concolor | reverse complement strand
AAAAAAAAACAAGCAAGTGTCCGTCGCAATGCGTAATCGACCTAGTAAACACTTGATTGAATTACGTTAATCTATTATCAGTTGCGAGCAATTGTCGCGTTTTATCTTTTACCACACCGAGACGAGAGACAGATTTATCAGTTTTGTTAACAGTTTTTTAGGTCTGCCGGGTCTATAGAGTAATCTGTTAAAACGCTATCCACAATCTACCTACCAATCAACGACTGTGTTAATGACTCGCGTTAAAAATGACGCGTCATGTCTGTTTCAGTCTGACCCTGAGTGTAGAGAGAAGCTCGCTAACTCGACTAAAAGGTACTTTGTGACTGGTTATTGACTGTTGTCTTTTTCTCTCTCTATTTCTCTCTATCTCTCTATCTCTCTTTCTATATGTATATGTATATGTATACACACACTCGTACGCACGCGACTGTTTATTATTATTATTATTATTATTATTGTACGTGCATATATATACACACATACACACACACACACACACACATAATGCGGGATAATTATTTGTTGATTGCATCGCAAAAGAAAATTAGGTGGTTGTGTCCTGCATTTGTTTCTCAGAGTCAATTCTGTAAGCACGGCATTTAATGTACATATTGTTCTTTTCGAATAAAAAACCGAACATTTTTCTCTTTCAGCATCGAACGACACATTAAAATAACAATAGTTTGTTCCTTATGTCAATTTCTCTCTAATCCAATTAATTAATTCTGGATAACAAATAATTACCTCATCCACGCAGATGTGTACATATGAAGATATACCGTTGGGAATATTTATTGTGTGTTCATTTCGAGTAATTGATATATACATAAATTCACACGTGGACGCGCGGGCGCGCGCGTACATACAAAGAAACAATAAAAATTACCAGAGAGTAAGACCCCGAGACAAATATATACGACGATCTGTGTTGTGGATTGGTAGGTGTGTCTGTATTCACATAGTCGTAATTGCTACAAATATTTTTGTGTAATTAGATTGTCGATTATATCGATTCTCGGTTCTCAGGTGACACGTTTGAAGATTTATGTTCTTGCTTTTATTATCGCGCTTTACAAAACTGAAACTCGTACAACAACATTCCGTCCTTTACACATTCTGTCTGTACATATAAACAAAAGAGAATTATTATATTTATTCGAATTACTTCTCTCTATATAAAAATTGTTCTGCGAAAGTCTCTCTTTCTCTCTCTCTCTCTCTTGCAATACACAACTTTCCATGCACTCGACGCACATGTCACTTGTTCTCCATTCTCTTTACGAGTAAAAAACAAAATTTCCTTTTTTTCTCGTGCTACTTTCTTGTTACTTTGCTTCTTTTTTATTCTTTCTCGCTAAACGATTCAATTTTCTCCTGTTAGATTTTCGTAAAGCAATAATAAAACTATACGGGATGTGCCTGCGTATTTTTATTCCCGAAAACAATCACTGAGATATATTAATTAATACATATGGAAATTCTCTCATTGAGAAGATGACAATCGTATCACGTGCGTTCAATATCAAAATTAATTTGTGAAGAACACACACAATGTTCTCAAATAACAGGCACGTCTTGTATGTTTTACGATATATATCATCGTAGAATTTTGACTTTGTTGCATTGTCGTTAATTGCAAGACAGATGTCAGAATACATAGAATTACACCAGAATCACACGATCCTAATCCATTCTTTATTTGCAATGCCATATAATTAGTCCAGTGTTACACCGAGACACTTTCGACCAACTGCCTGAGAAGAAAAAAAAAAAACAGATCCTGCATGTACGGACAAGTTTATTATCTGGCTGTGAATAATTACATGTAATTTATATATGAGACAATCTCTCACATGATTGTGTACAATTTATTCACACAGATATAGATATTTGTCCGTGTATATAAAGGACTTTTTTTTTTCTTCCGGGTGCGTATATAGGAAACAGGATACAATATAGAAAAAAGAGAAAAGAGCGTGTGTGTGACATAACAGAAAGGGTGAAATAGGAATAAGGAGAGAAGAAGCGTGAAGGAGCCACATCATTTCGTTGGTTTTTTAAATAACACACAGGAAAGAGTCAGAGAATTTATATATGTTTCTAAAAAAAAAAAAAAAAAAAAAAAAAAAAACGAACTCACATGTATATTAATTCAAGACCCTTTGTTTATCAGGCAAATCTTCCTTAGAGCGAGAAATCCGCCTGACGTCTGATTGCGACATGGTAAAACGCTTGCGCTCACGGTCGCAAGGATATAATGTCATGTTAGCGCTAAATAATGACCAATATATATATGTGTATTAGATCGGTGTTGCATCTTCTCATATACATTGTGTTTCCTTATCTATATATACATATACATGTGTATCTCCGCCTGCAGCTATGTGCACGGTCGTTGGTGCGATAATCCTTTTATTAATTGTGTTGAGCTCCGAGATTCGATTCTCTCGTTTTCCAAGTTTCTTTGTCTCGAAAAAGAGGCCGCTAAGAATCTTTTTTTTTTTTTTTTTTTCATAATTTTTTTTTCATTTTTTACGCAGATACACGCAGCAGTGTATATGTGTGCGAAAAATAGCGCGAAAAATTGTTGATGTTGCGTTGTGCGAATGAAGAACGAAAAAAAGAACAGAGTTCCGGTAGTGCTGAAACCCAAACTCTGAAGCGTATATGTACGTACAAAAACGCGTGACTCTCTTTAACTCGGTGCAAATTGAATATATATATATGTATAGTGACACCTTTCCTCTTTTTGAAATACCAGTAGCACGTCCCCGCCGAATTTAACGACACGTTACAACATCCTTTTTCCAGTTTAATGATTTTGCGACTTGTCGGATCAGTCTTGCTTGCAGAGCCGTTATCACGCGTGCAGCACGTGCTATGCGGCGAACGTTTCACTCGCTGGCGGCTTGGAAATGATTCAGTAGTATGATTGAGACTAGCCCGACCTAGTCAGATCTACGCTTTGTACTTGAACGAACTTGAGTCATGTCGAGTAATCATAATGCGACCTTCCTCTCACCTCGCCGATTAAACTCCACACGCTCGTCCTGTGTACTCTTTCTCATTCCGGATAACGTGATCCCGACTGAAAATGAAAGATCGACAAGAGGATTGCGGAGTATAAAAAAAGAATAAATCCGCTAACGTGATATTGTTCAGCCAAATGTACAAAAAAAAAAGTCAGTGTTGCACATGTATAAAGAGTACCGACTTAACAGTGTAATATTCTCCCGTTCACTTTATATATATGTATATATATGTATATATATATATAGTATATATATGTCTATATATATGTACATATATATATACACATGGTATATTTTTATCATCTATGTTGTATGTATTGTCATATCTGCATAATGGTTCTCTTTACACCCACTTTTTCGCCTGTCCGTCTGACCGATCTGCCTGTTAACGGCCGTCTTATTCGAGTTGAACTTGCTTTCTTTGATCGAGAGAGAATTCGAGATTAAAAGATTAAAAAAAAAAAAAAACAAATTCTCTTTTTTACATTCTCTTCCCGATTAACTTTTGTCTAACAGTTGAAAAAGGGTTTGATCGTTTGTGTATCATGTTAGTAAAGGCAGATTTATAGTGGTTGGAAACGGGTGGATAAACAGACGGACGGCTTTTCTTGCTAAATGCGTAGTACGGTCTAGCAAGCTAGTTGTTGCTTTTTTTTTTTTTTTTTTTTTTTTTTGTGATCTTTATTTAACAACCCCCGTTTACCCACTTTTTAAGAAACTCGATGATACAGTCTCGACGCTACTCGATGATCATAAGAATGTGAGAGTTGAAAGATACACAAAATAACGACGAGCGGTCTTTCAAACTTATTTCCTTTTGCATAATAATTTCTCTTGTGGTTCTTATAAATAAATAATAATAATTTAATTAATCTTGTGATTTGCGAAATTCTAGCAACTTATATTAAATTGAAAAAATCGGCTTCAATTTTTTGACAGATTTTTAAAAAAAAAAGATAGAAATGTCATCTAGTCGATGTCAAAAATGATATTTGCGATTTCTTGTTCATCATTAAAGTCTGATCTAACCAATCGATCGAGCTACGAACAAGACTGTGTCTATCCTCTCTAAGAGCGTGCACTCTCTTATTAATTTAGTTCCATTTCTCTCACACTCGATCTATATTATTTCCATACTCACTGTCACACGGCCAATGCTCTGGTTATGCTCTGGATGAATTAATTGACTTATACTTAATTGATTAACATTCAATTTCATTGTCGAATATAATTATATAATTGAACTTTTATGTCCTTTCTCTCCGTACGGTACTCATATATACCTACACTATATTGTCGTTGCGATGTTGGTGTTGTTGTTTAATATATAAATATATATCTATATATATCTATAATTCTACTCATTGTATTGATGTTGATGTTGTTGTTAATTTGATGTTTTTGATGTGTTGTTTAGTCGTTGTTATCTTGCTGTTTGTTTGATGTTTGCACTAATGTTGTTGCACTCTCTGTGTGTCCTGTGTACACACTTACATACGTACATGTATATATATATCTCTTTACGTCACGTATAATTTTATTATATATATATATGTATATATATATATATATATATGCGTACACACGTATTAAATTATCTACGCACAAAATAAATTGTGTACGCCGAGATCCAAAACAAATTTTTACGCCGTCTCCACACACACACACACACACACATACACACTGCCAAGTGTGCCAATTAAAATTCGCACGTGTCAATTGAATTTTTATCTCTCAACGCTGTTCCATTCTCGCGATCTAATTTTCACGCGTTGATTGCACGCACAATTCCATTGATGAGACGCAGTCGAGAGAAAAATCCGCGTAACGTCTTACATATAACGTAATTGTGATCTCTTCTCTTCAAGAATTTGCTCGCAATTGTTCGAAAATATTGCGGAGGCGAATATTGCGATATTACAAAAATAAAAATTGCCGAGCCCTTATAACCAGCTATTTTTTACCTTATTGCATACGCAATCTATTTTGACTCACGTTGTGTGTTTATAATAAGAATGTATTTTTTTTTTTTTTAATATATATACAATATACAAAACGTGTATTTCATCCAGTCGGTTTTTTCACGCTTGGAATGCATCATCTATTGCATACGTATATGTGTATGTATGTATATCGATGAATATCTATATATATATATATATATGTTTATGTATAGTGTTCCAGAACTAGCGTACCTTCTTTCGTTTATAAAGTTTTCGACGAATCGATATATTTGTGCTTTTTTAGTGAAATTAAAGAAAAATTAAAAAACTTGATTTTTGTTTTTTATTAAGAGAACGTTTGTGTGATTCAATGGCTCCAAAGGTACGTACGGAAATGAAAATTTGACACGATAATTTTCTCGCGAAAGGAACATTTCTCAAGGCGAAACGATTTTCGATTCATCTGAAGAATCTGTAAATTTGAGAGAAACTGCGACAGTTCCGGGACCATAGTTCGTATATATCCATGGTATATATAAGCATCAAGATTCTATCGGTCCTTTGTTGCGTCACTAAAAAACCACCCCCCTAACAAGCTCATGGTAACAACGACTTTTCTGTCCTTATCTAACTAACTAGATATCAATCTTTCTGTATTGATATTCTGTGCGTGTATATTGGTTACGAAACTGGGCTAAGCTATGGGAAGGAGAGATTCATAAGTCCGCTCGCTCTCTCACAATGTGTATTTATCTATAATAATGGATATATATAAATATATATGTATGTATACATATAAATTTACATCTACAGCTTATCTCACTTTCGTGATTTGATTTGAATCTTTACATGTTTTATATAAGCGTTCCAGTGCGATTTATTATCACACCTTAGAGATTAACACGTCTATTCGTTAAGTTAAGCTAGATATTAGGGATGTCTGATCAATGAAATTGAAGAATAAGTCTCGTTTATGCAAAATGAAGTTAAAATAGTTAAAAAAAAAAAAAAAAAAACAAAGCGTGAAATAAAAAAAAAGGTTTCTTAATATAATTTTAAATGGAAGGGATATTTATATAAATCGTAATTTCTCTTGAAAGAAAAAGAGATGTAAAATATAGGGAAGGCAAATATAGGTTTCGTCCAGTTTCGACAACAAAGAGAAAAAACATTAAATATCGAACAAGACACTTTCTTTTGGTCGCGAAGGTAAGGAAAGAGCCAGCGGTTAAGTTAAGGGGGTGGTTCGCCGTGACTTGGAGATCGTTAATCAGACCAGATGATCATGAGGGATTGTGTTTCAGGATTGCATTCACCTCATGAAGGACTAACCGGTGGTTCCGGTCAAAGTATGTCTGGACTCGCTTATTACCAGCCAGAACATCCCGGCTCTACGGGGGTGGTAAAGTATCCGGAAAACGGACACGATACACTTTCGGATTTTGTGACGTTTGTCTGCCAGGAAGCCGAGAACACTCAGCAACTATCCCAGGTAGTTTATATGTCACTCGGATCTTTGCTCGGATGGGGCACGTCGCGGGGGAGAAGAGTCGTTACTAGCCGCTCGTGACGCTCGAAATCTCCGTTACTTTTAACAGACTGCCGTTCTCTTTCAGACACAGCTAACCGGACCGCGCACCGGTATACAAAAGTTTCCACAGTATTATCCAAGTTCGATGTTGCCACCGCCACCCTCTGCTCCGATGGCCAGACCGGTGGCGATAATTCGATCAACGGGCGAGCTGGCAGCGACAACCGCCAGTTCTCCACCGACGTCCTCCACATCACCGACGGATCCAGCCGAGCTCGGTCCTAACCAGGAACAGATGACCGCAGCGGCGGCGGTCGGTCTCGTTGGTTCCGCCTGCCAGAATTCTGTCGAACCCGCTGGACGGAAGAGTCCCGCCAGAATTCTCGTTACACCACACACGAGCAGAGAATACACGTTTGCTCACTTTCATTCACAACCCGGACAGGTTAGCTTGTTATCCGATTTCTTCTTCTTTTCTTTCGATTTAATTTTATTTTAGATACATGTTAGAGAAAGTTATGTTTACTTTTCTAGCAAATCTTCACGTATCCGACCATTAGCTCGATGTCAGGCGTAATTTCGCCGACTAATCTGTCTTTGTTTTCGTCTCCTGTCTCCGTTACGAGACCGGTCGCTACTCAAAGATCAGTCTCGAATGTTCCGCCACGTTGGAATACCGCACCGTTTATTAATTTGGAAGACGATTACAACATGATCGCGCCGATCATCGCTGGGACCACCAGTGAGACACCAGCTGCTATGGATGAAGGTGAGAAAGCTAAATTTTCATATCTTTGAAAAATGTGAATTGTCGACGAGAAAAATTTTATCTTTTTTCTCGTACAAAATAAAAATCTCTCTTGTCTTCCTCAGAACGATATTTTCACCCAGTGCACACGAGTGGCGTGGTGGACAAAAATGGCAGTGGTCATCAGCAACAACAACAACAACAACAACAACATCAGCAACAACACCAACCCCAACCACAACAACAACCGCAACAGCAACCATCTTCGCAACAACAGCAGCAAGTAATGGGGGACAAATCCGGCGGACCGAAATCTCCTCCGTGACAGTGGAGTCTGAAAACGGAGAGTCTCTCGAGACTCGCGAACTCGCCGCGTTTGTCGGGATCGGTACTCAGCATCACGTGTAACAATGATTATTCGGAAGCCAAGACCGAAACCGAATTCGGGAGTGAGCGCCAGGCAGCTATGCCTCGTATTCAATTACGTGATTTAAACTTACGGAGAATAGAATATTTAAGAGTTCGATCTTAATTAACCTATTACGAAGCAATAATAATATAAGAGAAAACGCTTTCCGAGATATGTAGGTAATCGAGGAAGGATCAGAAGTCCGTTGATTCATATTTATTGAAGTAAAAATTGATATTACATGAGGTTTCATATTATGACTATAGCCAAGTACATAGTTTTTCTATATAGCACGGTTATATCGCGGTAGAGAATTTATGCGACGCTCAGAATAGCCGTTAAGGTAACGTCGTGCATGCCTTATCCTGCTCGAGAACAGAAAATTGTCGACACACGGTGCTGTACAACAAAACGGAAAAAAACTAGGATCTAAGATATTTAGATAAAATACAATACGTATATAATTTCAAGCAAAGTTAATTAACGCGTAGTCGAACGCAATGTAATTAATACGTAATGTATTAATATTACCTGGCCTGTTACCACTACGCAAAATTGCGTTTGTATCGATCGGATACACACGACCTAGTATGATCTAAATTTCGTTTTCTCTCTGTTTGTCTTTTTTCTGTTTCTTCTTTTTTTTCTCTCTCTTTCTCTCTCCCCTTATCTATCTCTCTACCTATCTATCTTTCTATCCATCTTATCTTATTTTTTTTTTCACCATCTTAAAATACAAGCAAAAGTAACTGAATTTTCTCATCACAATTCTTTCGAGGTTTGCAGTTATAGTTGTAGCAATATTCTTCTCTTCCTAGTGTATTATAATACAAAAAGATTCGTTATTTTCGTAGTAAACTTTTCGTATGTGTTAAGTTAAGATATATATATATACGTAAACGTGTTTTCTTTTTAATAAATGCAAAATCGTAATATCTTGTACAAATAATTCTTAGCCAATATGTAATCGACGGCAATAATGATAACGAACAAGCAAGACAGTTGCTTCAAGCACATAAGAAAAGTGATAAAATAATTCTCTCCTCATCGTCCTACGAAAAGAAATTTTTCGGAAGACCCGCGTTCTTACTGCAACCGGTGTTTTTTTTTTACACATCGACGTTTTGTTTCTTTGCTGAGAGAAAGATTTATTCTTTCACACTTATTCCAAGTCACGTTGGATTTTTGAAGTATACGAGTTTATAAAACGTATTTGTATTAAATATAGAATTGTGAATTTAGATTTACGTAGCGCATTGAATTACGATTTTATTCGTATATAAAATTTAAATTTCGGATCGAACAAGAGCGCGTATAAAATTTGTTATCTTATGTATTGCAGAGAGATATGTATATATAAATATATAAGTTTTGTTAGATGTGTACATGGCTTGGCGACACGTGTATTAGGTCATATATTGAATAATTGTGACATGTATGTAATTTTTTGTGCCAACGAAGCAGCGCATATGTGTACGCCATTCTTTTTTAGCGATGTCATTAATGAATTACAAAAATTCATGAAACAAAATAACGCGCGAGGGAAAAACTTTTTTAAAATGCGAACTATTTCATCTCAATGATTGGGATCTGTCAAATGCAGATTTGCATAATTGCGAACAAGAGATACGCTATAATAAACGTAGCGTCATTGCGTAACGCTCAGGTTAACGTTAATATTAGGAAAAAAAAAAACAACTAGTGAGAACTAGTCATCCGAGGCTGCTAATTAGAAACGGACAATTAAAGATGGATAACTAATACGGTTTATCGGATAAACTTTAAGCGCTTAATTATTTAAATATATTATTGAGATGTTATATATATTATATTGTAAAGGTAATGATATATATATATAAAGTAGTCTTGCGTGAACAAACATTTACGATTACGCTGAACAAAGTCCGAACTTTGTACAAAGTTTTTCACCAACAATATATTTAAATTATTGCTACAAGGAATTACACTGCTACTTCGAACTTATTTCAAACACATAATCGCGATCGAATTATATATATATATATATATTAGAATTTATATAATTTCCTTTATTTATCTCATTTGCTCGCAAGCAAAACACTTCTTATAAATTCGTAAAAGATCAGATCTCTCGAAAAGAGTAGTGTCTTTCAATTTCTATAAAATTTCTCTTCTTTTATGTGTGCGAATACAATGCTGAGAGATATTTTTAGGACGCTTCGTTATCATCCGTAACCGCAAGAATGATAGTGATAATATTTGATTTACACAAAGAGAATTTACGAAAATGTATTATCCTACGTAACAAAAAAAATAATCATTTTGTTTCTTAACTTCCTTGTCTTTCTTTCATCGTTAAAAATTCGGCAAATATGTATTTATTGGCGGTGGGGAGAGAAAAATCAAGCTTTATAAAAAATTATTTCTCAAACAAGAAATGTTGAAGGAAAATTTTTGCGTTCGAAAATATCAGCAAAATATTTAATTAAGTCAAAAGTCTTAACATCTCACTTTGTCTTCAAATTGATTTTGTCATATTTGACGTACAGCATTAAGTTTTATTTCCAAAAACACATCGTGGACATTGTGTCGCATAAGATAGACTTATATAAACACGAAACACTTGTTAATGCAGTTACAATAAATAACTTCATCTCTCTATCCTCTGTGTGTCTATCACTAGTTAATCTTATTTATTACACATCGCTACCGTTAAGAGAAATCTCTAAAGTGAAACTAAAACTATTTGCTTTCAAGATCATTTGTCCGTCAGAATAAAAAAGACATTTACTTGCACATAGAAGTCGGTTCGATGATAATGATATAGTAGATATGCAAATAATAATAAAAACTAAAACCAATATTTTTAAGAGAGAGAGAGAAATGTTTTGCAGCCGCTTATGTCATACATGAGAAATAAAATTATAATTTTAAGTTATAATTATTGAGTTATAATCATTTCAATTATTATGATTTCTTTTTAACTTATATTTATATATTAGTAACATATATTATTGATATTATTTCAATTTAATTATTACGTATATTACTACCGCAGCTGCTACTGCTATTAATAATATTCCTACTACTATTACTATTAAAACTACTACTACTACTACTACTACTACTATTACTACATTTCCTATTTCTACAACTACTACTAATATTTAATACTACACTACTACTATCGCTCTGCTACGATTTGTATTAACATCACTATCACTACTACTATTAAGATTACGGCTATTATTACTTCTACTATATGGCTACCACTACTATATTACTACGACTACTACTATTTTTACTGCTATTGCTACTACAATTATTACTACGGCGACTATTATTATAACACTATTATATTATACCACTATCACAAATACCGCTACACTGATATTACTACATTATTATTACTAATACTAATGTTATTACGGCTACGTTGCTATAATTAAACATTGATTATTAGTTAATATTTATTTAAATATTATTACGATAACTAGTAATGTGCTATATATCCTTGCGCTATTATCGGAATCTACCACTGTTATTAACACTATTGCCACTATTATTACTAGTATTATTACCGTTTAAAGTTACTATTATAATATTATTATTACTACCGCTATTACTACTACAACTACTACTATTGTTATTATTATCGCACATCGTCATCGCCAACTATAGCAATTGCATTCATGCATCTATCACATTATATTATCACTGTTATTCTGTTACAACTATTATTAATTGCTAATATTATTGTAATTAGTGATGTTATTTCTATTGCAGCTATATTGTTAATAATGTAAGTATTATTTCTGTTTCTTATGCTACTATTTTTCATCGTCCAATTCTTTTCAACGTCACACATTGTCACAAGCACAGAATATTATTGTTTATTGTGTTAAGATATTTTTTGAGACACATTAATTAGTGAATTAAAATTAATATAGATATATTAAAATTAAATTCAACTTACTTGAAATCAAAAACTTGCAAATGTGACGTTTCGACATTACAGCACGTTATGTGCGATTATATACGAAGATAGTAGCATTGATAAACTCTCTTATGCTCTGCATATTGGTTTAAAAACTACGAAGAAATCTTTCTGTTTTAAAATTAACTCTGTATATAACACAATGAAAAAATTTCTAAAAGTTTATGAATACGTGACATATATTTCTGGACATTGCGCACAATTATATATATTTAATAGGGTGGTTCGGGATATATGTACATTGCGACAGCTTCCAAAATGCGAAGAAAGATATGTCTGTGTAATGTTTCTTACATTAAACAGAGGGGTAATTTTAAATTCAATTAATTATACAAAACATACTGTTAATTTTATAAAAGAAATTCGTAATTTTCTAATAGACAAATGTAAAATAATCTTCTTTTCACAATCATTTTACACAATTTGTGCACACATTTTAATAACAAAATCACAATGTATAACTTGATATAAATTTATATATATATATATATCTCGAGATTGAGAAGTAAATCAAATATTGTACGTCGCTAGTTTTTAATTTTGTGTTTTTGCAACATTAATTTATCGCGTTGTTGTACAAATAATTGCAATTCTAAGATAATTTTTATATATGTAACAAATTTATCTATATTTTAATCCTAGTAATTTAATTTTAGCAGATTTTTAAAAAAAGCATTGTGATACACCACGTGATACCAATGCCACACAATGTAGTGGTATACCGTTTCCAAAGCACGAAAAAAGAATAGGATAGTGTGCCAACTGTTACAAGTACTCTAAGCTTAGATGTTAGACACGCGCCAAATACGGTCGTGTAAAAGAGAGTACACGAGAGAGATGCGTACATAAAAAAAAAAAAAAAAAATCCGTTAATGATAAAAACTGGATCTATAATGTGATATGCAACAATTGTACGAGTAGTTAAATATATAAGTTAATTAATGACGCAACAAATACACGAAATGTAACTAATGTGCTTGGAAGAAAGCAAGCGTCTCGAAAGAGAACATAAAATAATAGATATTACAATGTATTTAAACAACGCACACGCACACACACATAAGGAGATTTAAATGTAACTTAAATTTTTCATAATTTTTGTCAGATCTTTTTATTGGCGTTGTTTCTTTTTTTTTTTTTAAGGGAGAGATTAGTCATTTATTTCTTTATATTTATTGTTCGCGCACGAGAAATATTATTTGCGGCTTACAACAGATTTAGAAACAATTAGAATATTTTAATAAGTAATAAAGCATATACAAAAATGCCTTAAGGAACCGAACGTGCATTAAAAATTGTTTATACTTCGAACTATACTTCGGCTTTTTTAATGAAAAAGAATAAAAAGTAAAAAAAAAGAAAAATATGCATATTTCTGTTTATATTACTTATATACATATTTATATTTTTTTTGTAAAGAAAAAAAACGCACTCTCCTCCTCCAACGTGCCTGTGGATACAACACGTTTATCTCCACGTGTACGATAAATTTATAAATTTATACTCTATAAAATACGACGCAAACTTTTGATTTTGTCAAATTGTATGATGTAAAACGCTAGAAATTTTGTGGAAATGATAATGTAATAACGTGGATAAATGCATAGAAATAGTTGGCGTCTCCAGTAAAGCCGAACAACTAAAATTTAAGACGGGTGCGAATGTGTGTGCGTTATCCCGAGCCACTCGTTCATTACAAGAAAGAATGCGAATTACCTTGAGATTTAGAACGAATCGTTTTTTCCATAAAACGAATCGTGAAACATGCTTGAAGAGAAAATGTAAACTAAAGAACAGGAGCGACAATAGAAATATAGATTTGAATATTTTCAATAAAAAAAAAAACGACCTCTGCTTTAAAAAATTTATAAATACTGAAACAAGTTCCAAAAAGAAACAGAACAGAATAAATTCTTTGTTCATTATCATACTCGAGAGGATAAAGTACTTGATAAAATAGTCAGTAATTAATTAAGTAGTTTAAAAAATTATCTACTTATTAATCACAAACGCATACACGTACACATCGAAAACAAAAACTATAATAATATAATTAAAAATTTAAGAGATGCATATTTCTAGTATATTGAGAAATACAAAGCTAAAATATGAGACAAGAAAAGAAAAAAATTATTCGATTTTAATACGCTTCGTGTATCGAAATCAAATAATAACAAAATAAGATCTAAAATTGTTTTCAAAGAGCTATTGGCATTCTCTCTAACATAAGCTGTTCAATACTGACTTATTTAGTCACAATTAGGATAATGAAACAAAGAAAACAAAAATATAAAAGTGGTTATTCTCTAAAGATGCGTTTGCTTAGAGACCACACGAGACCACACATGGCCACTGCAGGGTGAAAAACCTTGTAAGAGTACGAAATTTATTCAAGTCGATTTAAAAACAGACAAATTCAAAACTATGTAAGGGAAGTAAAAACAATAAGAATATATAAGAGACTATATAATGATATAAAGGCTGTATGTCTACTTATCATTATTAAATAGCGTCAAAACAATGTATTTATGAAACTGCAAGGTAGAAGAGGAATATAAAACAATTTGAAAAAAGCATAGGTACATCGAGAGAAATAAGAACGCAAGATAAAACGTAATCTCACAACACCAAGCGTCTCGATAACATGCTTGTTTCATTTTGTTGAGTTTGCTGATAGTAGACAATTTTCTATGCGAAATATAATGTGTATTGTTAAGAGACAAGGTGCGAAGTTAAAAGTAAAAAAATACATATATAAGAACGTAAAGTATAAGATTTATATAATTTAGATTTACAATACAAATATCTGTACAAATGTCGGTAGGAGTGAATACCGAAATATTCTTGTGTGAAGTTTTATAAATAACTGAAGGTCCGAGAAAGAAAAACGAGAAAGCAATAAAATTACGAACTTCACGCACTTGATGTATGTGTGTGTTCACTCGTACCTTGCTCGTTAACCACGTGCGTGACTGAACTCCGCGACAGACATAGCGTATAACCGAGAAAAAGTAGTATTTTTAATTTTATTTATTTCTAGAAAAAGACACAAAGTGCTTTGTGTAATCTCAAATACACACACACACACACACACGTATGTAGTTACACACATGTTAGTTGAAAGAGAGAAAGAGAAATAGTTTACAAAATTCATCGAAGTTCATTTTTTTTGCATTCTTATCTTTCATTTAAATCGTACGAGAAAACTGTGTTACATTACAGTCGCTCTTGCACAGGAAACATTTTTATTTTTAAAAACTATGACATACAAGATGTCAATAAAACATTATGTGATTATTAACATTATGATTTATTAATTCAAATATCGTTATCTCTTCACGTGTTTGTCTGTTGAACACTTTTCTGTCTTTATTCGATAGCTACAACCGTAACGTGATCATTACATGTGTAAAGACGTTTGCTATACCTTAATTTTTTTCGGAGCAATCGTTTCTTCGTTAAGAATATATTTACAAAAAGAATTTTTGTCCTTTTTTTTTTACGAACGATGTTCACGTTATATATCAGGGATTAGAATAATACGCGTATAAAAAAAAAAAAAAAAAAAAAAAAAAAAAAAAAAAAAAAAACTACATATTGCGTGCGTCGAAGAAATTGCGTGTGCGTGAGAGAAAAAGCTTGCGTAATGTATATTGAGCCAAATGTGCGCGGAGAGAAAATCGAAAGAAAAAACGCTCACGGTGGTGATAGTGATGTATAAACGCTAAAACAAAAAAACAAAAAAAAGAAAAAACAGAGACTATTGCGGTAAAACAAAAACTCTCTCTCAAAAAAAGCCTCCCGAGGTAAAAACTATTTTCCCTTTAAAGGAAAACAAAACAAGAGGCGGGAGAAAGCGAAAAAGAGAGTTTTAATGTTAATACTAATATAATAGCGCCGGAAAAATATTCTTCCGGGGCAACTCGCGTAAAGATAAGGAATTAAGAGGTTTCTTCGTGACCTCGATGCGCCAATTATGCGTTGTGTCCATACAAAATACTGTCTTATATATTATATACATAATTAGTATATTATGTATTAAATATCCGACAATATTGATTATTAAAATTCTTGATACTATAAAAAATTATAACGGTTTTTAATTCCCTGAGTAAGACGACGACAAATTAATTAATTAATTAATAAAAGAACGAGTACGTGCCGCGATGTATAGCGGAGTAATCGGTCAAATTTTCAATGCGTCCGAGTGCCGCAACTGCGGGAGATTGATCGTATATATACTTAGCAGCAGCTTCCCGTACTGCGTTTGCTGTGATCTCCTGTAAATAGTTGAAAACAGTTGTCCGTGTATTGACAACAGTTGTATGTACGTGTATTGTTTTTACAAAACACAATATTATACGTCTTGTGATTTATAATATGCACGAAACTGGAACTTACTTCATACATCGCGATTCTTTCGTTCATGGGTTTGTAACAATTACGTAAATAGAGGCAATTGACTATGTCCAGAAAACGATCGACCGGATCGTTCAACTTGACGAGTTCGTGAAATTTGCATTTATTTACAGCACGTTCCACTTCCGCGTCAGTAATTGTCGTACACAATCTTCTCCATTCGCTCAGTAACATTTCGACCATGGTCTGTATGTACGAGTTGTTGCACGTGTGTTTGTTATATTTTATCCTTTTAAAAAATCTCAATTGATATATTTATTATTAATATACATACGTACATCAAGTTTTAGTTTGTCGCAAACAAAATAACAACCCCATATGCTATTGCACGCGTAATCCATAATGAAAGATTTGTACAAATGACACGTGTTCGTATTAAACGCACTGTGCGCGAGATACGGCGCGTTGTGATTCGCCCCACCTGTGCAAAACAACAACAGAATCTCTCGATAAAATTAGCAGATACACACGGATATTAATCTCGTCTTTAAATAGAATAGACACCACTGTTTTTTCAATTTCTAATTTCATCAAAAAGAATACGTCACGTTTTCGAATTACCATACGTCATATCCCACGAGCCTACGATTTCCTTAGCTACTTCAAAAGCATATCGATCTTTGCACTGATTTTGAGAGAAGGTTGGTCCTTCAAATCCTATAGCTACATATCCTAAGTCTTCGTCGTCATCTCTCAATCGTAAATCAGCACCTGACAAACACGTGTGTGTACTATTTCTGATAGTCAAAACAGACAATTTGTCGTTAAAACGGCAATTGCGTCGAATTTGCTGCATGTTTTTACATAAAAGTTTCTAGTACCTGAAAAACGTAATTGCTTCAAATTTAAACACCTTGAAAACGATTCCAATTCGCAATCGTGTGTTTTCTGTGGATGATTTTTAACAATATGTTTGCACACTAGAGTTTGTAACTCTTCTGAGGAGAGCGCACCAGAACTAATCAATGTGATGAAATGCGGCATGAACACGCGCTCTCTGAAGCACGTTAAACTGCTTGTCTCAAAATTTCTGCGTGCATCATTTAACGCGTCAGTTGATAAAAATAACGAAATTATATTCAAACAAAAGATATAAAGAAGACAATTATTATATTATAAATACTTGATTATGTGACTCTCGGGAAATACGCTCTTGGAGAGTGCTGTGTCTTGATACGCGATATTAGAAAGATAATTCATTGCCACTCGTTCTGGATCACAGTCGATTTTAATGAGTTCATTGAGAATTCGAGACTTCGCTAAGTTAACATCCGTATTACCTGGAGCAATTATAACCAATTTATGATAAAAGAGTTTTAAATAATTTTATAAATCAAAAATTAACAATATATGTGAATACAAACATGTAACACCGTTTATAGCGACGTCGATCAGCAACTCCGCGAGTTTTCCGGCATTCTGAGAAGGTGCTGTCCCATAAAATACAAACATATCTCGCATTGCGTTAGCTGTTACAGTACCGCCTATTTCTTGCAATTCTTGTTCGATTTGTAGTGGATTTCTTTGCGTTCCTCTCTATTATGATTTGTTTATAGTCATTAGTTCGATTTAAATATTTCTACACATATTTCTACTCTTAATATAAAAGTTTAAAAACTAAGATTATATTAAATATTCGTGTTATATTCTTTATATATGTATATACTATCTATTATATTGTAAATTTTCTTTATACAGTTTGTTATTTACTTGAAATAACAAGTGCTCCAAAAATAATGCGCTACCGCGTTCATGGGGCTCTTCAAACATTGTGCCCGCTGGCAGAAGACATCCAATGGTGGTAACGAACGATTCTCTTTTATATTCGGAAATTAAATGCATGCCATTAATCACGTTGCATTCCATTTTGCCCTCGGATATTTCAAACGATGTGCCGCAAGACTCAGGCGTACCTTTTGTACCGTTGCAATTTCCATGATTGTATTTGCGCAATTCTAGTTTTTTCTAAAAAATGAGATACATAGATCTTGTCAAATTAGAAATGCATACGTAAATATTTCATTTGTACGTGATAATTCTTTACATTACAAAAATTATATTTTGGCGCAACGTAAAACCTTCTCAAGATAAACATTTCCACGATAAATATATTGCAAATTCTATTATAAATATTAAACGTATACCTTAAACAATTGACAGATGTATCAAAGAGCATTTCCACGGATGCGCATGTATTTATTGGTAAACTTGCGAACTGTCAAACGCAGTAATATATTCGCGTTATTTCTTTTTGACAATGACAATTAGTTTTTTTTTTTTCGTCGTTGATGACTGTTGGCGAGCCTGTCAACGGTTATCGTTTGACCAATCAGAGAGTTTCTTCAAAAAAACGTACCGACAAACAATTAAAAATATAAATTAAAATACAATTTAGTTCAAATTTACCGCTCTGAGATATTTTTCTGGTAGTAAAGGCCTTCACACATGAAATTACTTGAGACCGTTAGACGTAGCCGTAAGGAAATTGACCAATCAGAATGTATCCTATATGCCCATCACTTTCAGATGTAAATGTCTGATTGGTCGCTTCGCTTTCCACGGCTACGTCTTACGGTCTTAAGTAATTTCATGTGTGAAGGCCATACTCATGGGTGCTTTTTAGCTACGTATACAGGCGACACAGTGTCCAGTAGTGTGAGAAAGAGCATAGCAGTGTGTCTCACTCACACTAGTGGACACTGTGTTACACAGTGTCGCCTGTGTACGTAGTTGGAAAGCATTCGATGTAAGCAGGCAAGGTTTAGGTTAGGTTATATGTTGTTATTGGAGACTTGTGCGATCATGGCCGCTCTCAGGCGTTTCTCTGTTTTATGGTGACTTTGTCCTTCGGGATGTAACCTAAAACATGGATTTCTGACTATTTACGAACATTGTTTCTCGAGTTTTTACTACAAGCGAGATAGGAATGTGAGGTAACGTCTTCTTGTTTTTTTTTTCTCCTCTATCAGTTCTGCTGATTGATCATGTGATTTTATGTGAAACTTGTTACTTTTAGCTATTGTTGCTTGCTGACGCAGACGCAGGATTCTGTAAAGTGTTACATGTGAGAGTTTCACATAAAATTACATAGTTGTTTATATTCATTTTTGTTTATATTCATGTTTTGTTATTGAATTTCAATTCAATGTGTTATCAGGGATAACCGAGTTCAAGATAAAGCAGCCGTATCTACGGAAAAACGACTCTGGTATTGTCAACTGTCACACGATGGGAAACTACAACAAGAAAGTTGCCTATTTCTACAATCCGGAGGTGGGCAATTTCCATTATGGACCCGGTCATCCTATGAAGCCCCATCGGTTGTCTGTCATTCACAGTTTGGTGCTGAACTATGGTCTTCACAAAAAGATGCAAATTTACCGGCCTTATCGTGCCAGCACTCACGACATGTGTCGCTTCCATTCCGAAGACTATGTCGAGTTCCTGCAACGCGTCACGCCACAGAATTTGCAGGGCTACACCAAGTACCTGACTCACTTCAATGTGGGAGACGACTGTCCTGTCTTCGACGGGCTCTTTGATTTCTGCTCCATGTATACCGGTGCCTCGCTCGATGGCGCGACCAAACTCAATAACAATTGCTGCGACATCGCCGTCAACTGGAGTGGCGGTTTACATCACGCCAAGAAGTTCGAGGCATCCGGTTTTTGTTACATCAACGACATCGTCATAGCTATATTGGAATTGCTCAAATACCGCGCCAGAGTACTGTACATTGACATAGACGTGCATCACGGAGACGGCGTGCAGGAAGCCTTCTATCTCACCGATCGCGTCATGACCGTGTCCTTTCACAAGTACGGCAATTACTTTTTCCCTGGCACAGGTGACATGTACGAGATCGGTGCCGAGAGCGGACGATATTACTCCGTCAACGTGCCCTTGAAGGAAGGAATCGACGATGCGTCTTACATACAGATCTTTAAACCTGTTATATCTCATGTGATGGAATTCTTTCAACCGACAGCTATAGTCCTTCAATGCGGCGCGGATTCTCTCGCCAACGATCGACTAGGTTGTTTCAGTCTGAGCACAAAGGGACACGGCGAATGCGTAAAATTCGTCAGGGATCTCAACGTGCCCTTGCTCACTGTCGGTGGTGGCGGTTATACGTTACGTAATGTCGCTAGATGCTGGACTTACGAGACGTCCCTTCTCGTCGACGAACAGATCAGCAACGAATTGCCCTATACGGAATACTTGGAATATTTCGCGCCTGATTTTACCCTTCATCCCGAGGTCGTCACAAGACAGGACAACGCTAACAGTAAGCAGTATCTTGAGGCGATTACAAGACACGTGTGCGACAATCTCAAGATGATTCAGCACTCGCCGAGCGTTCAGATGCAAGACGTTCCGTGTGACGCGTTGCCACCCGAGGAGGAGAGACAACCAGAACCGGATCCGGACTCCCGTCAAAATCCGCAGGACACCGACAAGATTGTCGAGCCAGCGAACGAGTATTATTCCGGCGACAAGGATCAGGACAAGATAGACGTGAACGAATCGTGATGAAGGAGGATCTTTTAAAAATTATACACACAACACACTTCCTTGTTCTGTTACACTTTTTTAAGTGTACACGAATTACGTTACGAGTTACGGAATAAGAAGCACAAGCTCCAATAAACTGTAAAAAAAAAAAAATAAAAAAAAAAAACTAGATTACGTTTCCTATAAACAGAAAAAAGGCAATTACATCATATATTTGTATAATATTTAACTGCGATACGACGCGAGTGTGTAAATACATGAGAATCATGCGAGATTTCCTTTTTTTTTCCCGTTTTACAATACTGATAAATATATTTTTTTTACCAATGTAATATACACTCTTGAATAAACAAACTAACGTGTCAACATATGTTTTCTTGTTTATTCTTACACATACGTATCGCGAGATAGAATGAGAAGGTTGGAAGATAACGACGTTGTTGAATTATCGTGCTACTTGTTAAAATTTATTTCTTAATTGCGAAAAACTTAATATCTGAAATATTCATTAGGCGAATTTATTGTTTTAAATCAGACAGCGATATATCTATATATATTTATATAGTTACATAATGATACAACAACGACGAGAGATGTGTGAGGACGATAATTTTATATATATAATATATATATATATAGCGACAATAGTGTAATACAGTAATACCAATAACGCAGTATAACATTTATGTATCTGTCTCGGGGCTATTCTTGCTCAACCTCTTTCTCTTTTTTCTTTTTTTTTTTTTTTTTTTATCCTTTCCATCAACCTGCAAAGCAGAAACGTAAAAACAATTCTCTTCTCGCACAAACTCTCTTTCTTTACGCTCTCGGCAGGCGAGCGACTAAATGCGACTGATTGTAATAAATTAGATCTCTTAAATTAAGGCGCTTTGTTCTGTACATTTGTATCTTAAAACACTACGAAAAAGTCTCTCGAAAAATAATACCTGTACAAAAATACTCGCGAAGAACGCAAATATTTATTCTTTTTTTTTTTTTTAATTCGCAATCACTCTTCTTCGTGAAAACGGGCGCGAAAAACTACGGATGCGGAGTCGATGTGCGTGTGCATGCGCTCTTCGCGCGCGCGTGCACACAACGCTAAACCTTGTACGCGGTTAACGAACCTTCGCCTTGCAAAAAAAGACTGCGGTTATTTTCTTTGATAGCTTTCTATAGTTTCGTTTCGAGACAAAAAAGTTTCTACGCGAAGCAGCCACATGCATATGAGTGTGTGTATGTAAGTATATGTATAAATTTTCAGTCTCATAGTAACAACAATTCCATTTTTGGTGTTGAATCTTCCAATGAAGTCTCTCTGCGTATATATCTCAGCAGCCATACGTTTTACAAAACTATATATATACAGCGCACATACAACAATTAAATTAGGAAATAAATCATTTCGGACGTTCTTGCTGCGTGTATCTCTTCGTCTTATACAACTTGCTTGACTAGATGCTGTTGTTGTTCTTCTACGTCTTCTGTTTTTTGTTCGCGATTTCAAGAGCATTCGATGAACGACTAACTAACACAGTAGAACGTGCTTTAGTTTTCACCGACGATACGATCAGTGGGGACGGTATGATGCAGTTACGTTTCGAAGTGCTTGTAAATACTTGTCACGTACGTCATGACTTGCTGCCAATCGGGTCGCTCCAGTTGACACATTTCCCCGATGTTCTGTGCAATGAGTTTTCGTTTAATTTGAACAATTGCGTCGCGTTGTTATAACAATTATTGAGGAGAACACAATTTATCGACTTACCAGAGTAGTGGATATGCCAACGCTCTCGGCGGCAGCAAAGGCGATCGAGAAGTTCCGCCGTTTTTCAACCGGCGTCAACGTATCGTACGGTATTTTGTGTGGCATGTAGGAATGAAGAATCGCGCACAGCGCCAAGCCGTCGTTCCACGAACTGCTGAAGTTCGTTATATCGATATTTCTATATCCTATTGTCTTATTTTGACACCACTTGAGCAAAGCGTTGCGCTTGGATCCGCCGTTTTTCACCAAACCGCATAGAGGATCCTTGCGTTCCGAAAGATCGGTCACGCTGTTCCGTCGCACGAAGTCAATCGCCTTGGCGTTCAGAGCGCTCGGGTCTAACAGCTCGCCCGGACTCAGAACGACGGGTGTCGACTTAGTCTCTGCGCGTCCAACAATGAAAACATGCTATTATGTGGATACGTGAGAAAGAGGAGATTGCTGCGTAAAATGCGTGTGTTTCATCTTCGTGCCTGATATTTTTGTGTCTGTACCTAAATTTATGTTCTGTCTGTCGGAAACATTATCCAATCCGAAACATAGTTTTTTTTCACGTTATTAATTTGAACAGATTTGTATGTTATCGATGCAATTTTAACATTGACTGAAAACTAATTACCTGACACCGGTTTCTTCGCGATCGACGACTGCGTCTTATTGTTGTTCGTCGAATTTGCCGTGCAGATCAGATTGTTTATTTGTTGTTGATCCCTCAGTGGAGCCTTCAACGACATGATGTCCGTTGTCCCGATCGAATTCAGAGACGATGTGGAACTGCTACGGCTTCCGGGTCCTAAAGCGCGACAATTTTATTTGTATTTTTGTTTTGTTATCTAAGTATAAATACACGAAAAAGAATAAAATAATCGTGTATATATATTGTATATGTATCAGGATCGAACGCCTTTATTTACCAGCTTTAGCTTGTTTCGTGGCATTCTCGATACTCTCGATCAAACACTTCACGGAAAGTCTCGAGTCCTGACGCGAGATGTTGGCCTTTCTACGAGCGGCGATCTCCTGCTGCACGCTCGTTAACACGGATTGTTGCGTTTCCGTGGGTGTGCTGGCCGGTCTCGAAGTTGGTTGTTGTTTCTGATTGGCTGAAGAATTTCCACATAAATGATCACATTCACTAGTTATCAAGTAGCGTTGCAAAATGTTCAAAGAGGAGAGAACAAAAAGAGTATAACAAAAGCGTTAAGCCAACATTTGCTGCGATCGTGCATAAATGAAAGACAACAGACAATCGGTAATTGAAAGTACTTAAACAAAATTTGAATATCTGCTCAACTTGCGCACGGATTAAAATTTTCGAATCGAAAAAGAAAAGGAGAGAAAGAGGGAAAAAGAAACAAAGCGAATGTAACGTAGCGTAGAGCTTACCGAGGAAGAACACATGAAAAACATAAAAAAAGCCGATCAACAATTAACTATTGGGATACTCGGAGCACGAAGGACACACGATTTGTCAACCTCGTATAATTCTCTGGTCTAATCGGGAAAATCGGGACGGACAATGGATCCAGCAGCGGTACACAAGCGGTGATCGAGCGGTTCCCACATTTTAACAGAGAGCGACTTACGCTCGAGAGAATCGCTTGTTTGCAACAAGCGCCGACCCGGCGCCATCCTCAATTCCACGTCTTCTACGATCGTTTCGAACTTTTCTCTCAACGACGACGTTCGACCCACCGACGGAGTTTCGTCTTTACGAACGGAGCTCGCAACAATTGGCGACGCTCTCGATTCCTCGCTCGTCGAGGAAAGAGCCGCCTCCTCGATTCGAAGAGGATCGTCCTCGCTCGCGGCCTGTAAACTACTCTGCAGGAATTTCATGCGATTCGATCGATTCTTCTCGCTCAACTTCGACCACGTTGATTGTTGATCCGTCTCTTGATATCTCGTCTCTTTTTTTCTCGACGACGCGAGCGACGGAGCAACCGAGATTGGATATTCCGATTTGGACGAAATTCGACGCTCCGACGGTTTTGGTGACAACGGATACGACTTTCGTCTGCCTAACGAAGCGTTTAACGAAATTGCATCTTCGGAACTTGAACTATTTACATTTCTCGCGAATCTCCGCGTATCGACACTCTTGTTGGACGAGTCGATTATCTCCGACTCTTTAAATGCGTTTTTTTCTCGATCACACTTCGACACAGATTTAGCCGCGATTTCATCATCGTCGATGATGACCTTCTTCGCCGTCCACATCCAATTACTGCGCACTGTTTTTCCTTCCGCATGTTTTAACGTGGACGAAGATTTATCGCATTTCGTCTCGCGCGACTGTTCGTGTTTGTCCAACGATGTCGCGTTCAAGAGCGAATCGACTATCTCGCGACGCGGTTTTGATTCGCGCTTCTTCAAAAATCTCTGCTTTCGTTCGCTGTTTTCTCTCGATGTCAGGGGCGGATCTGAAAGCGCTTTCACGTATCTCGAATTCTCGCGTTGCTTCGCGTCTGATGACTCGACGTCGACCAAAGTTAATAGCGATTGACTCGGACTGCTGTAGCTTCTCTGCAACAATTTTCCCATCTCCGGATCGACCTCGAACTTCAGATCGTTCATAACGCATTCCACGCCGGAAAATATATAATCCCTCGGCACGAAGAACCGACTGTTGGAGATATCGATGCCGTAAGAATCCCCGTCGGCGTTTTGTATAGCTCGAATGTCCTTCAACAACGAACTCTTCGCCTCGTTCTTGCCCGACGTGCTCGCAACGGTGACGTACAGCTTCGGATAATCGTCCGCGATTGTTGGAAATATGTCGCTCGAATCGAAAACGTTATCCGATTCGCTCAGATAGAACTTGGAGGACTTGTTCTCCGACGATTTCGACTGTCTTGAATTTCGAGTCGCTGAATCTCGCTCATCGTCCGCTTCGTCAGAGGCACGAAGTTCGATGCGAAAGTTGGGACAAAATTCGATCTCTTCGCCGGAAATCAGTTTCTCGTCCAACGTGATGGCTTTTTTTTTAAGCGCCAAATCGTTGTTGTCCGTCAAATCGTGTTGCTTTTCGTTCGGAAAGACGACGACATTTTCTCGATCGTCCATCGTCGTTTTCAACAAGCTGTTTCGCGATACGTGTTTTCTCGGATCGTAACGTCTTTTTAGAATCGTCCGACCACGCTTTAATATTACGCTCGCCGTTTTCAGCTTATTCCCGTTAGTGGTATCGAACGCTTTGCAGCTATTCACTGCAGTGCTGTCTAGTACGCGGCCCGATTGAGGAAAATAGGAACGAAATGCGAAATTAATGCAAGTCTCGATACAATTGGTGGTTTTTTTTGTATACGATATATAAACAAATAAAATAATAAAAATAAAAAATATTGCTTCTTCTCTAACGGTATTGTAACATTGTATTTAGTTATTTTCATGCTTTATTTTTATAGAAAAACAAAAATATTATGTGCTAGTATAAGACGATACTTTGTTTACTTTTTTTTTTTTACACAACACGTGTTAAATTTCTTTCTCTCTCGTATCGCAATATATATACTATCACATAACAGTTTCAGTTTGAAGTCAAGTTGATGATCGGTTCCGTTTCTTTACCTTTGTTCAACTTATCGAGCTGCGCCTCGAGCGCTCGGAGCTTGTCTCTTTGCGCCTTGTTTTCCATGACGACGCGTTCGAGTTCGCTCTGAGCCTCGGTCTTGAAGTCATTCGCGACTCGCACCGTCATCAGCAGATCGGTCTGGAATTGTTCCCATTCCGCGCTCTCGTCCTGCCTCAATTTACGTTCGTCGGCCAACGCGCATTCAAGCTCGTACATACGCGTTTGCGCTTCCCGTTCCTTTCGTTGCGTTTCGCTCAGCGCGACCTTGAGCTCCCGCTTGTCCTCCAAGTGCCGTTGGCACTGCGCCTGCAATTCCGCCAGCGAGTCACGGACTAGTTGCAGCTCCGTGCTCACAGACAACCGCTCGTCCTTGAGTTGATTCAGTCTGTACTCCAAGTCATCTATGGCAGATTTTGCGTTGTTTTGAGCCACCTACAATATTATTCGCACACATAAAAAACAATCCACTTGTAATTTATCGTCAGTTTTTTCATCGTCCAAAGCGAAACATACTTTATATTCTTCCTGAAGCTGCGAGTACTGATCTCTCCACCGATCGCGATCGCAATGTGAACGTGCCAATTGTTCCTGCAACGCGGCCGCCTGCGTCTCCAGCGTGTCTTTCTCACGTCTGGCCGCGTCCAACAACTCGTCCGCCTTACTCTTGTTCTCCGGTTGTCTCGACTGCTCCGTTTCTTCGATCTTTGCCCGAGCGTTCTCCAACAGAATTGCCAGCCTGCTGATCTCTATGCTGCGATTTGCAACTTCCTGCCGAGCTTCTGCCAATTCCTTATCGAGCTGCTTCCGCTCGACGATCGTGACGTTCATTGACGCTTCCAGCAACTCGACGCACTTCGCTAGACGTTGAGCTTCCGCCGCGCTAGCGTCAGCGGTTGCTCGCAGACTCTTCAGTTCGCAGGTCAGCTCTTCTTGCTTTTGAAGCAGAGCTTCTCGTTCCTCCTGCGCACTCTGTGTAGTCATTCGAGCAATTAGTAATCGATTGGATTCTGTCTGTATGTGCGTGTGTGCAAGAGTTTACTCACTTTCAAAAGATCCACCAGTTTCTGCTCTCTCTCTGTGTTGTAGCCTATGGACATCTCCTGCGGCTGCTCCTCCCTCAGGAGCAATCCTTGCAGAGTATCGACTTTGGATCGGGAATCTTCCAGCTTCTCCGTTTGGCGACATAGTGACTCCAAGAGAACACCTTTTTCCTCGGTTAACCTTTCGTTATCAGCTTGCAATTCCGTCACTTGCGCCTGCGCGTCAAATTAATTTCACACGTGTGTTGTGTCTATCCTTAACACATAATTCAAAGTGTCAAACATAAAACAAACCTGTAAGTCGCTCAATTCTTGAATGGTAGCTTGCAATTCTTCGTTTGTCGAATAATGCGTTTCCTCCATTTGCAAGATTCTGTCTTGCAAACACGCCACCGAAACCTCCGACCTGATCGAGCTGGATGAGTGCTTGTCCCAGTCCGGTGTCGTGCATTGAGCTCCCTCCTGAGGTGTGCTGACGTTAATCGCGGGACTTTCATCCTGAGGAATGGCGATGGAAGCCGGGGCGGAGTTGTGAAGCCTCGAAGCGTCAAGCAGCAGCTGTTGTTTCTCCGTGTCCGACAGCGGAGAATGAGCCACGTCCCTGAGACGAGCGCAAAGAACCTCGTTCTCTTCGGTAAGACGTTCCAGCTCCAAACTGTGCTGCTCCTGTTCATCACGCGGACAACAAACAGACGGAGCGAATCATTAGTCGATAACTTGGGGTCAACATATTTTTTTTATACACAAGAGTTGATATATTAATTTGAATAAAAGTAGTAGTTCTAGCATATATATGAACAAGTGTTTACGTTGTTGCATCGATCGTTCGACTGACACGTTTGCAACAATCGCGTATATTTGCGTCGCAATGTTTACACATCGTTATGTTTAAATAAAATCGCATTATTTTCATACAACATTCCGAACGAGAAGAGAAGTCACGTAACGGCGGCAGTTGGCAAACAATTTTCTAGAAAGCTCCCCCAAATCCCGTACAGAACCATAACATTCGTCAGAACTCGCGAGGCATTGAAGAAACAAACAGATTGCTCGGGCACGAGAATAAACGGCGCTTCTCTCGTGATAAACGTAATTTTGTTGTCAAAACGGAGGGTTGAAGGGAGAAGAGGAGCGGACCGTGTCTCGTGAGGTTAGAATCGAACGAATGCTTCTTCCGAGCAAATCGGAGCACAGCACACGGGCGGCACGATATGAAGAAACGTTTCGCGGTGTTTATAATCTGACATGAAAACTTCAGCGGGGGTTTACCGTTGGCGAGGACGAGAAGCAACGTTTTTTCATATCGGATTCGCTCGCTTTCCCCGGCGCTCTCTTTCTACGTAAACATCCCTACTACGCCGCCCTCTGGATCCGTTTTCGAACACGCGTAAACCGACTCGCAGCGATGCAAACAACCAGTACGGCCGATTTTATCTGCAAGTATGTACAACCGATAGAACGTTGAAAGTACGTTAGAGTTTTCTCAGGCTGATTAAGCCTCGTCATAATTCACGGATAAAAACATGTTTTCCAATATATTTTGCTTAAAGTCTATGTGAGTCATGTGTGCACACGTGTGTGTGCACACATATGACTCACATAGATTTTAAAAGAATTCATATTGTTAAGATATTAAATGCAAAACTGGCTTTCTGATTGCTTTTACATAATTTATGTTTAGCAACAATTAGATTTTCACAAATGTTTCGAAAATAAAAAAAATGTCGCGACTCTTCGTCTTCTCTGTTTTTCTCTCTCTTCCTCCTCCGCTTCTCTCCTCTCTCTCTCTCTCTCTCTTTCTTTCTAATATTCTAACGGTTACGTCGGTTACGCGAGTCCCAGCAATGAAACCGGTATAATTTCCGCCGAGAGTTCAGATTCCGCACGCTACAGCCAGAAAGTGATTTCTATGATTATTTATGGTGACAGAGAGACATATATATATATATATATTTCATTGTACAACGTTGATGTTTTTGCGTTAACTTCGAAAAGATTAACGAAAGTTAATTTTTTTTTTTTCAGAGTACATTTCTGACAGAGCTGTGACAGAGATTAATAGCAGCAGAGCGACCTTCTTTCCCCCCCGGTAGGAATAATTTCCAGATGAGCTTTTGTGTGTTAGAAATTGCAAGAAAAGTAAAATAGATTTTGTTCCAAGATAACGTAGCTGCGAAAGATTCTCGGGGAAGTTTTCGTAA